>JAZGTJ010006800.1:0-24139 GCA_036877575.1 Botia almorhae | reverse complement strand
TATATTCACCTGCCATCTGCTCTGGGACAAGACATATCTTCCCTTGTGCAATATAACCTCAATGACTTTTACAGATTAAACATATTATCTTCAAATCACTGTCTTATACATTTTGCTGGATGTTTTGAAATATCTCTTCAGCTTGTTGTTTTTTAAGATAAGGGAGAATAGGGCTAGATGTCATAAATATTTTTCAGTATCTGTATGAATACAGCTTAAAATCTTCGGTATTTAAAGCTATTTAACATTTTAAAAGCATACAGTTCATTGAATACACATTGACCTTTGTTGACAATTATGTGACGATTATAAAAAAATGGGGCTGTACATATAAATTGTCATACTGTAACCTGTCATTAAACATCCTGCTATAAGCAAAACACATTCAGCTTAAAAAATGATGGAAAAATACATAAATATATATTTAAATATTCAAATGAATTATTTAAATTTTAAATAATATTTTTTATGGAATCCCAAAGTAAAAATGTGATACATAGATTATGCAGGAAAAGAGTACCATTTGAAAATATGTTTCTTGGCCTCCTAAAATAACATTAACATAAATATTTTGTGTTATACTGAAAAATTATACTGCTGAAAATATGAAAAATATATCCTGATTCCAGATTACATTGTCATTACAAAGAACATAAACATAAAAAGACAGTTAGGGAAAGTATGACACTCTCTAAAATGTAACATCCCACTTCACCACAAGATCTCACTGACATGAGATGAACACAACTGTGCATGACATTACTTATTAAATGTGTGTATTTCCTTTTTGAGGAGAAATCATAAAGTTTTCAGAAGATTAATGGAGATTGCAAATTATCACTTCTGATTGGCCAGAGATGCAACAGATAGATGGAAAGCCAACCCTAATGCCAATTAAAAATACATAAAAGCCTACATGTCTCACATGGGAGAGTTGAGAGAACATTGATTTGTCTTGATTCTCTAATATGTATTTCATGCCCTGACAAATACATCATACAGGCTAACACATCATCATAAACATTCATGTCTGACAGAGACAAGGTTTTAAAGTCTAAGGTATTGTTATATCTCTGCATAAATGAGCACCCTCAATCAATATTATTACTGTAATAGCTTATATAAATCCTTTAGGTAGCAATTAACCCTGCTGGCAGATTTCAGAACAACACCAGTGCGTGGGATCAGCATTTCTCCATTGACAGCCATTCAAAAGTAGACGTGCATTCTGAAGTTAGGTTTTCTGCAAGAACATTTAAACCTAAATATTTAATTATATCATAGTGGATGTTTGACCAGTGCATGAGTTTTGAGAATGACTCTTAAAAGCATGAAATGGATCTGTCTGCTGCCCCTGATGTCACAGGTTTTGCACTGGCGCTAGAGAAAGTTTTGAAGTTGGGACTATACACATTTTGTCATGCCATCATCATGTCGCTGTGGCTCCAGAATGATTAATCACATGACATTTAGGGTTCATGTAATTGGCTAACAAAGATAGCAGCAACATGTTGTATACTTCTCTATCATAAATCTTCTTGGCGTAGACAGAGCAGTGCTATAGAAGCACAGTATTTAAACTTCTGAGATACATCAAATTACACACGAACATAGGACAGGAGGCAGTAAGTCAAGGGAAACCTTTTATAACCAATGGTAAAATATGGGGATAGATAAAAAGTAAAGCAACTGTATTACTGTGTATTTAAATTCATAGGTGCAAAATGTGAAACCTAATAATTATATGATTCCTGCCTATGTAGATAACAGAAATCTGACAAGATTTATTTTGTTCTGTAATGTTAGTGTGAAAAGCTGACAGTGGCTTGGCTGAAAAAGTTGAAAGGTTGTATAGTGGAATACTGTGACTCCTTGTAGACACAGTCCTTTTAGCATCTGGGCTTCCTCTCCAAGTCCTAAAAGCCTTCCCCTCCAAGCCGCTTTAGGCTTGTGATTGAACTTCTGCTACTAGTCACTTGCGTCACCTTTACTCTCACACAGGCGATGCCAAAAGAATATTTATTTCACATATTTTTGGGAAACGTTCAGTATTTACTTAATAACAGTGACAAATGCACCCCGAATGACAGTTAATTTATGGTTGAAAGAAACGAGCTGTAAATAGACAATAAACACAGTTAGAAATGTACCAAGCCATCATCATCCAAGCCTGAAGCCCACAGTCCTGTCATATAAGCTAAATAATTCATATGATTCACTTTGAGAAAGGTTTGAATTTTAAGGAGTGTGTGGGCTGAGAGCAATGGAGTCTGTTTGGAGAGTGTCAGAGTCTTGCTTCCAAGTTTGAGAAGGTTTCTGTCGGAAAGCACTGATCATTTATTGTGACTTCATTTGCACAGAGGATGAGAATTCTCTTTCATTTCACTGCGCCGTGACGACAGTGTATGAATTGCAATTTTTCAGCTTGTTAAAAACAGGCCTTTCATACATGTTAGTTATGGGCCAACGGAAATGCATACCAAAAAAAAAGAGAGCAACAAAAACATGCAGATTTCATCCAAAAAAAAATACTATTCAAAACATGTTTCTTCTGAACAAGAACAGTACATTTAGTTAAAATGATGGTAATTACCTACTTCAGTTCAAAGAAATTACACATGCCATATTTACCTACAGACGTGACTCTGATTGAACAGGTAGCACTAGAGCAGATTGCCTCGCTTTTTAACGCAAATGTATGCTCATCAACATAAGAGAACAATTACAACACTCTCAAGGGAAAGAAGGCTGATCTTGCATGCAGTCATTTCAACCTTAGTATTGTTTCACAATGTTTTACAGGTGGCAACAGATTGAGCCTTTACTTGTGGGAACGGATACAGAGGAAAAAAGAAGAAAAGATCCATTGCTGTTCTGTTCATCAAACTACTGAAGGCCTAAATGGGCCAATATTCCCCTGTTGTGAAAAATGAGATTTTTCTCTCATAGATCTGTCATATTCACTTTAGGAGCTCATACACTTTCCGCTCCCCACACCACAGCTCACCGCTTCTCATTCAGTAATCCACCCTGACAAACAGAAAGAAGTACAAGACGCAGAGATTGTTTTTCCTCATGCCAGGAATCCTGAAAGAGACGTTCAGTAAATCATTTTACTGATGAAAACAGACGCCGACTGAATCATCATGTTCTGAGGTAAAAACAGCAGCAATACAATCACTGTTGTGTCTGCTGTAAAATTTATTTATGTGTTAATTTACGGTACATTCAATGTTAAAACAATGAATGTAAATACACCAGGCTACAGAAGTAATCTTACAGTACTGGGAAACACAATAATTACAAACAGTATGCAAACAATATCATTCTGTATTTTGACAGTTAAATTAGCCATGAAATTACAATGAGGTTTCTTTGTTTGCATTATTGTAATCTCTTGTATATTTACAGATTAACTGTAATAGCGTGATGTCCATTGTACCACGCTAGCACCCAGCATGCATTGCAGTATGAATAAACTATGCTGTTTCATTTTATGACACATAAATGTGCACAACAAAAATGTGAATTTGTTACTAAGTAACTTTTCTGAGCTATTGAGATGATTCCAACTGCAATTAGTTAAGAATTACAAACGAAACTGACAATTTATGGATTGGATGTTGACTGATTCAGAATCAGTCATTAAACTTTCTCTGTTCTCCCCTTTTGCCATAGTGCTAGCAAGGTGTTCATTTTGCGGTGGCTGAGAGAGAATTCAATCTATTTATACAAGATCCATTTTCCCAACTGAAGGAAACAGTAATCACCTTAATGAAGAAAAACACAATTATTGTCAATAAAACAACAACTTTAAATAGAGCTACATCTCTATAAACATTAAATGCATCTGCAATTTACAGTTCATTTAAAGTAAACATTTTGCCAGTTTGTATGTTCCCTAGATAATAAAGCCCATGACCTTGGCACTGTTAACTGCATACTCTACAGAGACAAACCAATGTATTCAAGCATACCTATTAACAATTTTCTAGTGTTTCAATAGAACAAATATTGTCCAGGGCTGCATTTCTCACAGTATCGTGAGTCTAAGTTGGTCGTGGAGACCATTGTTGCCGATTGGTGCTACGATATACTTTGGTTTACGATTACAACCCAGATTTTGCTAAACCTGTTATACACAGTGACAAGCTCACAAAACAATCTGCGGTGAAATGTGCCTAACAAACTGCATTTTATACAATTCATTCATGATAAGATCAGAATGTGCTTAAACCTTTTAGCAGTTGTGATTATGCCTCAGTCGTCTGCTGGCTGTATGTGTAATTTAATTCGTTAAGTGAGTAATTAGGGATTGTAGATATTCGATTCCAAGCTCTTTAATCTCTCAGTAATCTGTCTTTCTTATCGTTGACAGAGGAACCAGTCCAGTTCAGCCAGATCACATCAATTAGCAAGATAAAATTTAATTTCAATGAGTTCATTTGTCTTAATTACCAAACAGTTAACAGGAGAGGAAGAGGATGAAAAATACGACGAAGACGATAGCTGTGTGAAAATTGGCAAAAACTATTAGAAAATTTGAAAAACAATTATATTTATATAATATATTTATATCATTATAAAACAAAAAAAAATTTGTAAAAGCACTTAAAGTATCAATAGTTGGGAAAAATTTTATTGAATGCAGTACTTACACAGTACACAAACTATCAGTTTGTGTAATATACACCAGATTACGACCTATGCGTTTTGAATTTTAGAAAGGTCAAAAGTTTTAAATCTTTAGTTTTAGCTCTAGTAATTTTCTAAAGAATTTTCTTTATAAAAGTGATACATTGCAGATGTAAGATTTGTCAACATTCATTCAACATTCATCACCATTTATAACAGTATATGATATTAAATTATTTAATCAAAAGATGGCTCCATCAGCATCCACAGAGGTCTGGGCTAAGCCCTGAATATTCACAGGTGCTAGAAGTGTATCAGCATGCATGTAATCCACTTGTCCAAACAGAATGGAATGGGAAAAAAAATGTCCAAACACACCATTTCTGTTGGAACAAGAAAACCAGCCCCGGCGACCTGCAGCTCCCACGCCACAGAATGAGGACAGACGACAAGACCTCAAGAACAGAGCCCAATCGCAACAGACACACCGCGCGACCGTCTGGCATTATTAATGAAGAAAACATGCGCCAGACTGGATGCGCACCAACATAATAATGTGCAAAGCTTCGGAATGAATCCAAGAATGTTCATTTTATGGTTGTCTGTAGTAGAAGACAAAGAAAAACACAGACAAAAAGAACAAAGCAAAAGATAAACAAAACTTCTCATGTTTTATTGAGGGGTAAAGCAGAAACTCTGTGTCAGTGTAAATACAATCAGGATAAAGCAGAGCCTGTGAAACAAACTTATGCTAAAAAAGAAAATATTTGAAAAGGTTATTTACAGAATAGAGTCCTGAGAAGCAAAGTACATTGACAAAGTAGCAGCTGTCACAACAAACACTCGCTGATCACTGCAGAAAGTATAATGAATACAAACAGACTGTTAAAAATTGCCTTTTACATCAAACGAGCTGCCTTCACTGAGACATCACCTGTTCTCATATAGACAACACTGTGGACGATGCTCCTATGCAACCTATATAACTTGGCTACAGAAAGCTAATCACCTCAGTCTAGACGAATCCTAACTAATTACTTTACATTGTCACTCAGAAATTCAATTTTGCTTTAAAAAGCAACCTCCCTATCTACAAAAAACCTTTAAAGGTGCTGTAAGCTATTTTTTAATGCTTCTACTACCTGACAAATATCACCGAATTAGGTGTTGTGAGAAATCACACCTGTTTTGATGATAGCCTCAGGCTCTGCAAAGCAAAATGAGTCAGAGGAACAGCCCACACTGTTGTAGCCAATCAGGTTGACTCCATCATGAGTCTCATTTGGACATTTTAAAATCAATCAAATGATACAGTTGCAACAGAACAGAAGTGCCTAGAAAGTGAAATTGCCTGTAGCAGCTCATCTTGTTTATTGGTTTGAAAGAGCATTTTTCTGTATATACCATATATGTTCGTGTTTGTCCACTATCCTATTTCTAGGGTGGTTCACATAAAAGTGAATGTGTTAGGCTTGAACAAGTCATATCACATATGCAATTTATAAATAAAATGTAATATAAAACCGTAACTAAGAAAGATTCTGTACATAATGCATTCAATCACAAATGCACAATGAACAACTAGTAAAGATAATTCAATAGATTTATGTCTAGACTCTCAACCATGAATTGAAAAAAGAATCCTAGATCTGTTGCCAGCCAAGTGAATACATTGTTTCAACTTTTATGTGGTGGAATGCATTGCCAAAATGTGAATTTAGTGTGACTAGGCATTAAATCAATGCAGCAGGCCTGGCTTCTAAGCCTCAATTAAACCAAGAGCTCAGATGAAATCATCTTTTCAAGGTGGACTGACGCTCCTGTTTACCTGCAAGGGTACAATCATAAAGCATGCTTTTGCTTGGTGCTTACCCTCAAAATTCATTTTGCTTCTTCACCATCCCATAGACCTATCATCTGAGCCTGGATTTCTTGGACTGCAACGCTGAGATAAGCAAACACGTTCACCTTATTCAAATGGGAAAATTGGTTTTGATCACACTGCTGAGCGGTGGAAAAAGATTTCCTTAGTGAGTGCTTGCCAGGCTTGGCACCAGCTCAATGAAGACATCTTGACTGAGTGAGGAGATACAAAAAATTTCCATTCAGCGAACTGCAGGCCCTATTCAGTGACTAACACAATTATACACACACCTTCATAAGGTCTGGGTTACACAAACATGTACATACGCACACCTGCACGCATGAACCCCCATACACAGCCTTGTACTGTTTGTTTCTCATTGATTACACAGGTATTTGTTTACAAAAAACCTCTTCACACAGACCCCACACACTGCCGTGTAAAAGAGCCACAATGCACTCTACAGCAGATGCTCAAACCCTTGAGTGTGTGCCCAGCATGATAATAAACTAAAGCTTTGTAAACCTCTTTGTCAGAAAAGAAATCTCAATTACACCTACACAAACAGAAGCATGGACACACACACACACACTTCCGGATGGCTCTTTATCTCCATCTCTATCCACATAATGCGCTAGATCAATGAAGCCTTTGAAATTAGTGTATAGCAATATTATAATATATTGTATATATTAATACGTTTTTTGGCTGCAGACTTATTACAGGAGTAGGGTTTCATTAGCTGCAGGTAGCAAACAATAAACAATAAACTGAAAGGGTATTCAGAGCTGATTTATGCCGGGATACCAGGGAATGTATCTAAATGAAGTTAGTACCTAAATTATTATACTCCTAAACCTTACAGTACTGTGAACAAACCTGTATTCTTGCTCTTAATTAGATGGGCATTGGTAGGCGGGCATTATCCCATTGACATCCAATCACAACAAAGTGATGAGATTCGCTGTATAGGTCAAAGGTCTTCGTGGCCTTTAACCTGCATTACTCTAATACGTTTCTCACATTTAAAACTCGTCCACTTGTTGTCACTTATGGGCAGTTTTATTTTAAAGAAGTGGTTTATATGCTTTTTGATCTTATACTTTGTCATATTTGTTTTGATATTGTTGATTTTTTTCTCATCAATCTTTGGGGTCGTCATTCATTGCAGGAACCTCTATTGCCTCCACAGAAAATAACCTGATGGTGAATAAACAGTAAAACTGTGATGAGGTGCATTTCTGAAGCCAATTGTTAAGGAAATTTTAGCAATTGTATTCTTCCTCTGAAACAAAGACAATACACATGAGTTAGTCTGAGAAACTATTCATGCCTGTGTTTCTTTTGTCCTTTTAGCCAATGGGAATTGGCAGCATGTGATTATTCCACCCACTTGATAGCCATGTGCTTTTGTTATGTTGCATGGCCAGGGTGACAGATAAACATGCTCGGAGCACAAACTCTCCTGACACGCTCAGAGCCCTCACTCTCCTGACTCCTGATCCACACGCTTACATACAGTCCAGCCAATGCGACAGAATAATACGCAGTATGAATCAATGCGGTGCTGCAGACTGTAAATCGAGGGCACAAATGTGCGTTCTTGCCACTTCCTGATAAAGGGACATTTCTTGAGCCATCTCAAAGTAATGGCAGCTATCATTAAAAGTGACACATGACCACCCTGATACATGGTGCAATAACACTGGTATTCATTTAGACAAATAGGGACCAGCATGGTGGCTGAGAACATACAACAAGAGACTTGTTAATACAGTTTGAAACACTGTTATTAGACACATTAAACGCATAAAACAAAATTACTACATAGACTACACAGAAATGCATCACCTATAAAGAAACTTAGGACAAAAAAACTGTAAAAATGCTATTCTGCCTGGTGCTAAAAGTACTGTACATGGTGTAAAATAAAATATGAGAGCCACCTTGACAAGATACAGACTGTGCACACAACCTTACTGTAGAAACAGGCAGACACAGAATGAAACATTATACATTATATACAACATTATATTCCAACATATAATGAGACATTATAGTTATGTTTAAGTAAAATTTAAATTAAACATACTGTATACACAACACATATTATAACTTATCAAACAGTGAACAAGTGCCATATCTTTTGGGACACTGAAAAACTGCTGTGCTTTAGCAGCACAGATCTGTCACACCCTGGTCTCATTACTAAACTACTGTTCATATACTTTTAAATTAATCACATTAACTATTAAAATAAACACTATAGATTAAATTTAAATTAATTTTTATTTTACTAAAATTGTCATTGTATGCGGCAAAGCTACAAATGCATTGGCAATACAAATGTATATTTTTAACCCTGCCAAATAAACACACTACATTTAAATAGATGCAAAACCACCTATTCATATGTATGAGTTCTATGTAATAATTTTAGGAAAAAGCCATTTTATTGTGTAGTTGTGTAGTATTTTTCCTTTCACACTTACTGACAAAATGACACCTCAGACTGCATGATACAACCATGTAATCTGTCAACTTTCTAATTTTAATTCACATGAAACATAAGTAACTTCATACTTCATAATTGGCTTACCCAACATTACAAAACGTATTAACTTAAAACCTGCCCACACACACAGATCTTTAAGGCTGTATTATTCATGGCCTCTCATAGTCAATGGTTTTCATACTATTAGTTATTTATTCTCTTCTAACCCTACCCTTAAACCCGACCCACACATAACACATGCTCAAGAAAACTGCTGGTTTGAAAAGATACACTTACAATACATACCAATATTTATTTAAAATTGAACAACAATGTGTATTAAAAGGCAGGGTAGGTGTTTTTCCAGAAACATTTTTTTGTTGTGCTGGTTGAAAGTCTCTTCACGTCCTGAAAGATCTCTAAATAAAGTGGTCTAAATATGTTCATATAAATATATATTTTTGTGAAAGGTAGAGGACCATTAAATGTTTGTCCAATTATTGCATTTGGTCCAAATGTAATAAGATATTCTATTTGCCTGTCAAACTTTGTATTTGAAAATTCTCCACACACCTACTCGCGTAGACCATCTTCCTTCATCAATACGTTTCATTGGCTGAACATGTATTTTGGAGAAGGCATGGCTTTGGAGTGTGAGAGGAGGGTGGGATCTTATGCTTTTAAAACTTGCTAGCCTTTTTGCTAGCCTCTCTGAAACTGTCTGCCCTACCTTTATTATCAATAGTATGATTAAAGTGTAATTAACCAGTTTATTCACGATAAACATATCAATATACAAGGTAAATAGATGGATTTCTCCAAACACTATAGCCCTATAATTTCCTCTCTACATTATTTTCCCAATTAAACATTATTGTGTAATGTGCCTGCGAAGGTATAATTAAAACAAGACTTTCAGAAACAGTTCTGTTTCAATTCTGTTATCAGTCCTAGAGGAGAAATGTAGCACCAGTAGGGTTTATTGCAGACCAGATCCTCATGCATTGACTTCACCCCACACTATCTGTTATCATACACTGTCATCATACATTCCTACTTCAAGTGAGAAACACACATCTACTTACCAACCATCTCTTTGAATCTTTTAAGAGTAAACACATGAATGCATTTGGGCCAAAGTTATTTTGATGCCATATATTTTACACTCTGAAACTTTCAGATCTTTTGAGATCATGTGATACATGATTTTACTCTTTGCTGGATTCTAAATATTTAAAATTGCGCCGTGTGCTGTCAAATGTCCATTATCACATTTTGCATTTTTTAAAGGTTCAGCCATCTCTTTATAAACTTAATTTTTAACTAATTACTCAATCTAATTACTCAGTCTAACCTTTTATATATGTTCAAGTGAAAAGACGTAGTCTGGAATCTCAAGAGAAGTGAACAGTATGGAGATGTCTAAAGAGGTTAGTCCCTGGGGTGCTTCCATATGCCCACGAACAACCTCTTGTAGTGAAAAGCACATAGATAATTAATGAGACATTGGCTGGGCCCCATAGTACATGAACATTTCACAAACCCAACAAGATGTCACCCGGTATGGTTCAAATCTATAAGGACAATCAATCTAGTGTTTGATCATTGGAGAGCTGTTGGGTTATGCTTTCAGACTTTAACATTTTATAAAAGTTTAATGAATGCATGCACTACAACAGGGGGCTTCCTGTAGGATCTCTCTTATTAATTCCGTCTGGACAGCAGATGAACATGTGAGGGAGTACATACAGATTTGATGGGGGCCTATTTGTTGGTCCAGAAATCTTCCATCTTCCCTCATGGGGACCAAATTCTGCATAGAGGTTTCTCGAAGCTGTACATTTCATGTGACTGACCGCTCTGGATCTGGAGGGAAAGGATGTGCTGATGCACTGACAATGCTGATTGGCCGATGGCAATACAAGAACATGCGAGCTTCCAAGCCATTCATTAGCAAATATGCTGACCCGTAATGTCAAAGAGAGCAGCCAGGTAAAAATACATGCAACAGAAAATCTACTGTAAAGGTGAGATTTGCTCCTACAATTGTGTAGTTATGTCATCCACCAACAAGGGCTAACTGGATCTTGCTAACAAGCCAAAAGTTTACACCTCGGTCATTACCACCCACAATCCCAATGAAATGGTTAATGGAGTGTGGAAAACCACAACCCAAAAAAGGCCACAACAGTACAGAGCCACTCACAAGCAAAACACATTTTTCACACATAACACACCATGCACACATTTTACCCCTGCAATCAAGCAATGTAAAGGGAATCTGTACTTCATTAGTGGCTGCAGTTAAACATAAGATTACAAACTCTGCTGCCCACTCTTCAGCCTGGAGTGTGACTGGACTGCTCCTCATGAGAGGTTTGCTCATGACACCATTAACGTGATGGATGGTGACACTTGCCATGGATAGCAAGCTAATTTCGCCTCGCGTATACCGGAGGGACAGGAAAACCTGACCGACTTCGACAAGGTAGACAGGATGGAATATATATGAAAACAATGAGAGGGAACAGTTGTGTATTATTCATATTTCTAACAATGTGACCTTTTCTAGCCATGCACCATTAGACTAAGCTGTCCTATACTGAGTGGGCTGTGTCATTTTACAATAGAGCCTTTTGGCTGGTAGATATATAATCCCCTCGGCTTTCTGCTGGATCTCTGGAGGCTTCACATCTATTGAATGTATTACTGGTACTTTCTTTCAACATCAAACCACTCGTCACCGATCATAGTAGTACACGCCACTCAAGCAGCTTTCATCTTAGCAACCAAAGCTGTGGGGCTGCATATCTGATACAGTAGCTGTGCGGTAACATGCATGCACATACAGATAATGTACTGGGTGCATGGATACTTTCACCTCTGTCTACAAATACAAGTTCAATCAAAACACTTATCTCAACATTTTGACAACATTCAGCAACGGTGGGCCCAGATAACATACTTTTGATTCCATCTGTATGAAGGTCCCACTAATCAACACAAGATGTATTTAAAATGTGAATTTAATTTAAAAACATTCAGTTTGACAATGCTTTAAAAGCAATAATGTATGCTTATATAGATGCTGTTTTGATTTGCTTTTATAAGATTCAGCTCGCCATAATAGAATTCTGATTATAGCAAAAGCAGCACAGAATGACCAGATTGTGCAAAGCTCATACTAATAAACCAATTCACTTTAGAAGCATTAAAACTAATTTTACAGCATCAGTCCTTTTATTGATATAGCTGTATGACTCCACAGGGTATATAGGGTATATAGTGGAGGTGATTCAAACACAAACACAGCTTGAATTTTATAATTATGACTGTTGCTATGTTAAGGCATTAAAGTGTTGAATGGAGGCAGGTGCCTGAGAGTAACGTTTGTTACGCTTACGCTGTCTTTTACCTCAAAGACAGTCACACAGAAACAAACACACATTTGTGGATAGTCAAGTAAATAAATATCCTACCAAAGCATCACATTACAAAAGTGAATGGAAATGGCATATTCACACATACACACTTGTTTTTATGCCTTATGGCGACTTTCCATAATGACTTTTATACTGTACAAATTGTATATTCTATCCCCTAATCCTTACCCTAACCCTAACCCCAACCCAACCTTTCTGCTTTTTAACATTATAAAAAAAAGCATCATTTTGTATGTTTCATTGGGTTTTTATGTTTTATGAGGACATTTCATGGACTTAATGGTTTTTATACTGTACAAACTATATATTATATCTTATAGGTGTTCCTGTAGCTTAGTTGGTAGAGTACTGCATTAGCAGTTGTGGGTTTAAATCCCAGGGGTGCACTTGTACTTACAAAATGTATAACTTGACTGTACTATAAGTCACTTTGGATAAAAGCGTTTGCCAAATGTGTAAATGTATTCCCCAACACAAACCCCACCCCTTAACCTAACCATCACAGAAAACTTTGTGATTTTAGATTTTCAAAAAAGATCATTCTGTATGATTTTTAAGCTTGTTTCCTCATGGGGACCTATAAAATATCACCACAAGGTCAGAATTTACTGGTATTACTATACTTGTAAGTACATTGGGTCTTCCAAATTTTAAGCACAAAGAAACTTATCCAAGCAATAGATATTTGATCCATTACAGATTGATTAAAGGCTGATGTATAGGCAGTTCAAGTAGAATATAATCTAGTTAGGAGTAGTATGTAAACAAAATGTGAGTATCTTGTGAGGATTGCACTTCAACATCTGGAGCGGCTGATAGGCTGCATGAAGGAGCTGAAGGTGGAGGTTAAAGACTTCCCACTGTCACGCTGAAAGATGCTTCAGACTGGAGTGTGATGATTCTGTTCATGACACTTAAACTGATACTCAGTAACTGAGATCTGAATTATCTAACACTTATCAGCTTTCATTGGATGAGTGTAAAAGCTGCATGGGATAGAAAAGATGGACATGTAAGTTTCATGCAAAGAAAAAAAAATGCATAAATTATGCTATGCTAATTAGACCATCCGATCACTTCAGCAGTGAATTGAAAAAGGGCAAGTAATACATGGTAATCTTCTATAGCTAGCACTCTTTTACCTGTCTTTCAGCATGGACTACTCGACAAATGTTACATCACCTAATTAATATTCATATGGAAAACTGATAAGATGTATTATGTGTATACATATTTTCTTGTTATATACAATAATGTACATAATATGTCAATACTTTGAATCTAAGGTTATAATCCTTACACTTTACACATTCATTTTTGATGATGGAGGGTCATGTGCTGCAGAGTTTAGCTCTAACAATAATCAAACACACCAGAACCAGCAAATCAAGGTCTACTGGATTACCCAAAGATTACTTACTACACACGACAGTGATAAATAAGGGCAGCTTATCAAATTTTGTATCCAAAATGACAATGACGAAGGCCATTAGATTATGTAGTCATAGGATTCTAAAACACGTCTGTTCACCAAACCATTTTTTGGTTATACTTCTGTTGGAAAATAACATAGTCCATCACAGGGAACAATTTCTGTGGTAAAAGTCCCATTTTGCCCCAAGGTCCTGGGAATTAGTCTTACTAAAATGAACTGACTCAGGGTCACAAGGAACAGAGGCGGATAAATGTTACAATTTTACCTGCATTTTCAGCCACAATAAAAGTGTAAATGAGGGTTAGTCCACTGTACCGAGGAAGGCCTCCGAGATGATACTAATGATCCTCCAGGCAGAAGCACATTAATTCCATTGATATATGTGAAATAGATGTCCCTGAGTTATAATTTATTCCCTGAATATTTGCTGCCTCCGAATGTGAGGGGAAATCTATGCTCTTCTTGTAATGGCCCTTTAGACTGAATGGAATGCCAGGGCTGAGGGTCTGTATGTGTGATACCTTGGAATAAAACATTAAATATTAGGTACATGTCTGTGCCAAACTGTGCCATGCTGCTAACTAAACTTAGGTTAGGTTTATTTAAATATACTCAAAACATAAGCAGAATCAATCATTCAATATATCCATCCATCCATCTATTCATCTGTCTATCCATCTGTCTATCTGTCTGTCTATTTTTGAATTCCAACAAGCTGAATCTGATCCTTTCAACAAACGTCAACAAATGTGATATAATGAACAGGAAGTAAATGCTGTCAAGTACTTGATGAGAGACTACAACCAGTTCATGACCTTAGGATGTATATAACAATGATAACACAATGAAATAACAATGTCTCAGTTAGAAGAATAGCTGACCATTGCACCTCATTCTCGCACATTTCTTCACTCTGCATTCTGCTGTGTAGGTAAGTCTGTGACAGCACACGTTCGATTAGTGTTCTCTGAGGGATGCGACAAATGTTTATCATTGCTCTGAGGTCTCTCAGGCCTGACTGTGCTATACGACTTCCATGTATGACTTCCATGTATAGATCTAGTTGAGGTGGGAGTTCCCTTCTGAATTACACTGCTGATTTCACTCCCTCCAGCATAATACATCAAAACATGGCAAAACCGCACAGTCAACCTGTCGGTCTCCAAAGGAAAACTTTTTTCTGTTTGTATCCTATCTTCCTTCAGGGTTGTTTGATATCAAACCACTGATATACTACAGCAATTGTTTGAAACACTACATACTACATTATGGGATATTTATAACATTTAGAAAGGAAAATTTAAATTTTAAAATATGATAGTATAAAAATTATATATATATATGTGTGTGTATGTGTTTGTGTGTGTGTGTGTGTATGTGTATGAAACTTTAGATATTAAATTGATTTCTAAGAAGGTTTCATGATGAATTAATGAACGAATTACCTTCTTCATAATAAGCACCATTTAATGCATAAAAAATCAATTACGGTGAATTGAGATGGAAAATTAAGGTGCATTCTACATTCTAAGGTAGGACTCATTATAAGAAATACACCAACTCCCAGCAATCTGCTAACTTTACTACTTATGAAGTTTCTAAAATGAAAAAATCAAAAACATCATGCAACAACTTCCATCATCTTAAGCATGAAACTTTCCCTATAGCTTCATGGGCAGTAAATGAATTCCCAGTCATTCTGAACCAGGAGTCTCCTCCACGGCACACTACAAACGCTTCCTAGCCCCAGCGGTGCTAATTAGAGTCAGGATGTGCATCGGACCTGCTTAAAGTGATGATGAAGGAAGAGATGATCCACAGTGAGCTCACCTTTACAGCACCTAAACATTCTCATTTTCCAGCTGAATTCTTACCCATTGATTTTGCATTATTTCAGACTGCCAACCAAAGAAAGCGTCTTTTGAACCTCATTGAAAATAAATTGCGAATAAACAATGGGTATCATTATAGATGAGCAATTACGAGGACATGCGCATGACTCCCGTGTTTTTAAAAGCATTGCAAGTTGTCCGGCGCTTGTTTTGATCAACTGCTGTGGTATTGTTTTGATTCAGAACAAAACTGAATAGGAATAATATGAATAAACTGAATAGGGACCATCATTTGCTGTCTGATCAGCCAATAGTTAATTCATGCTTGACTCACGGCAGATCAAAGCTCTTTTGAGAGAACTTTGGGTCTTCATGTAGGTTAAGACCAAAGTGAAGATGCCCATCGATATTAAAGTGAATGCAAGGAGCAGCTTTATTGACTGTCGTAGCCTGAAACTCATTCCATTAGTTCCACAAATGAAGGTCTAAGACATTCATACAATCAATCTTTAATGTGTTCTCACCACTGAAAGATGATGGGGTCTGTTATATCAGCTAACACTTTTAGGTAGTAATAATGTTTCCTTAACGTTTCCATTAAGTGATTAAAACATTTTGAAAGTTTTAGGAACATTTAAAACATCCAGTTTTTTTAGAAGTATTAATGTTATTGCTTGGTTATTAAAACATTAAAACTTTGTTTTTAAATGGTTCCAGTAACTACTTAGGAATAAAGTTTTTAATATGATATATAATGCTCATATATACACAATATATAACGTAAAGAAAAATGTTCTACTGATGCATTAACTGCAAGAACTTTTTGCTAACTTTGAGAGAACATTTACATAATGTTAGCCAACATTCTGAAAACATTCCGTTGACTAGAATGACAGTGCCTGAAACTGATAAGCCATTTAAAGTACACTGGTTGCAAATTATTGCAACATTGTCTACAGCTTGGGCTCTTTATTGTCTCCCAGGGTTGGGTAGAAAACAACAGAAAGACAGAATATTCATGAGATTTACACAGGACAGTCAATGGAACAGCAACACTCGGAGGACTAACCTGGCAGCCTGGATACCTTCTGCAAGTCAAGAGAAAGTCATTACTGTTTAGCATGACATGCACGCACAACCACAACTCAGGTTTGCTCTCTTAGCTCCATAAGAGCTTTTCTCATCTGCCATTTTCAATATCATGCCTCGAGGCAGTTCTGATACTGTGAAATGTGCTGTGAAAGTGATGGGAGAATCCCCTTTGCTACTTTATTTAGTACAGTGGCCTCCTTAGGTGTCTAAACTAAAGTGGGACAATTGGAAGACAATGAATTCTGACAAACACGCAAAAGTATGGCCATAAATACGAGCTAGGATATTAGTTCTGACATTTTCTTGTAATGTATTTGTCAGTCATGTGCTGACTGCTATTTAATGACCTGCTATAATGGAATAAAGAGGGCTGACATGCACATGTCGTTTTCAGCGGAAGGAAAATGCCCCGATTGCATTCAAAGCCGTATCGATGAACAAGAATGTGTTGAATGTGGTGCATAAAACTGAGTGTTTTATGCACCTTGTAATATGGCTCCATGTATATTGATATGGTGATGTAACATTGATGTGCTGGGCTCATTAAGGGGAATGTGTCTTGCATCAACCTCCTGTGATGGCGGGGTAATCTCTCCATAGAGTGTTTAATGAATATTGCACTTTATATTTGGCCATAAAAATGCAATCAGGATGTCATCAAAGAAAATCTTGCATTTACTGATGTGTAGGTGTAGTGAATGGAAATCACAATACATGCATATTATGATTGGGTAATTACAATATGCATGTATGTAACGTTGATTACATACATGTATGTTAAATGCCTAAGCTGCCAAAGGGATTTTTTCCAACTAGTTCTGCTCTCTCTACATTTGCAGTGTTGGTCGGTTAGGTTTTTGATGTATTTAATTTTAATTATTTTAAAGTATTTAATTTTTAAGACTATTTTTAATTTATATAGGTTTGCGATACTTGCAGCTATAGTAAAGCTTCCATTTAAATTTACATGTCTGCATTTGGCAGACGCTTTTATCCAAAGTGACTTACAGTGCATGCAAGGTATACATTTAATCAGTATTAGTGTTACCTGGGAAACAAACCCACAACCTTTGTGCTGCTAACACAATGCTCTACTAATTGAGCTACAAGAACACATTATGAACACATTATGAAGATGCATTCATTATATGTTCATTATAACGACACCTGATGAACAGCTATTAATTATTATTTTTTTAATTAAACATTTTGCAGGGCGTCTAAGACATGCATAATTTGAGAGAAATTGACTCCTCAGGAACAGATATGACTTTAATTTTGAGCTTGAGGCTGGATGTTACACTCTGTTGAGGCCAGCAGTATCCGCTGATGAAACTAAAGGGATGAAATAAAGGGACTGAGGGATCTCAAATGTTAGCCAATCAGATAATATGTGAAGCAAACTAGAATATGGTCGTATCAGTGAGCCAGTAAATATCATATTTTTGTTTATGTACAGCATTAATGTACAGCTGCTTTGAAACAATGAAAAGTTGACTTGACTTTATTTTTTATTTAATACAGATCTTTTAAAATGTAAAAAATGTATAATAAGCTTTAATGACTGAATATTTTATGAATTTAAATTATGTAAAAATGTGGATTCACTGTAGGAATCACTGATTTAGATTCGGAATGAAAATTGTACAAAATAATTTTAGAAAATTTGGTAAAAAGAAATTTAGTAGAAAACTGCTTTTCTGTTCTTTGGGAATACAAATGTAAGGGTCACTTTAAGATCTCTTACTCATAAGATGAAATTGTTTTTTGCATTTATGGTGAACATAAAAGCATTAGTTCAATGATTAGGTTAAAGATAGTTTCTAGTAGAACGTTTCTGTCAGTTTCTTGGTTCACTGTGATTGTTTTATCTGTGTGTGATTGATGTGCTCAAACCAGCAACATATCATTTACTGTAATTAGATCTACTGTAAACTTACGGTTGACCTTGTGATTTCTTTTAAATGTTAGTTTACAGGGATCACCGCTGTATGTAAAAGCAACACCGTCTAAGGACTGAATGTTTATTTTTTATAATGTATATTTATGCATTTCCTCCTTAGTTAGACCCGATGACTGTACAACACTGTAAAACAGGACATTCCAAATCTTCTGGCCTTCTGTTCACGTTTCCAACACTCTCTTCAGAACTATGCAAAGGATCAGACATCTTTTGATAATCACTATATCCATAACATTTTTATTTACATAGTTTCATCCTTAGTGTTTGAGATACAGACTCAACACCCGTAAACAGCACCACTGAGCTCCTCTCAGGAGTACAGCAGGGGGGTTTTCCTGAGATGCAAGCCAATTAAGGCAAACTACACACCGTCTATGGTAAGTGGATGACTGACCTTTGAAAACTGGCATTTAAGGATCGCTCACATAAAGCAGGCACACTTCAAAGACTAATCTATTGGAAAATAGCAGCAGGACTGTTGATCGCAAGTATGAGAAGAAAAAATGTTATAACTAATAAAATTATAATTATTATAAAATATATAATTTACGATATATGTTTCAGATCCATTTATGTTTTAGAAGCTATTGTTAAAAATATCATAATATGAATCCTCATATCATAATATAAGTATAAAATAATAGAATAAAGAATTTTATATTAACGCACAAAACACACAGCACTTACATTATTGGTTAACGTTTTTGGCAAAAGCATTATTTTAAAACCTTAAAAAATTTTAAACAAACAGTCTTTAAAAAAGTTTACATTTCAAACAAATTTCTGAATAAATATCAAAGAGAAAAAATTCACAACACAGCATGCTGGTGCAATCTGAAGCAAGTCAACATTCCACTTAATAAATGCAAAAACACCCCAAACTGTTTTGGGATGCAAAAGTTACGTTTTAATGCAAAAATATACCACAGTTAACTGTAATTATACAAGGTAGGGTTATAATATTAGGTAGATTTATATTAATATTCTACCTAATCTACCTCATATTAATATTAGGTAGATTTTAACCAAGAAGTTTAACTGTGTTCTCTGGACTTTTTATTCTTCCTAAATGTCAGGTTAGGGCTAATGTCACGGTTAAATGAATACAAATTGATGTATAAAAACATTGATGGCCAATTATGGATTGGGTTGGTGATTTTATATTTTCCTGTTTAATGAATTGCTTTGTTTTTCCTAATTTTTATAGACTTATAAAGTACATATTTATATAAAAGATTCACATACAGTAAAAACACAAACCAGACAACAAGAAATGAAGCATTTCTTAGCATCTTAGCAAAACACAGGCAAACATCTAATTACCATGACATCAAAACATAGACAGGAAAACGCAATGCCAGTAAATCAGAAAAGTTTTCAGAGTTTATTAAATAATTTCACTTGCCAAGACAGAAACTGAGAGCCCCAGCTGGAAAACTTTTTTAACTCAAATTTTCTCCTCGAAAGAAAATTACAACATAATATGCATGACAAAAAGTAAATCAGGGAAAAATGAACCACCTAAATAATCAGCTCTAAACCCATGAAGCTTTTGCTCTAAATTCTGGGAAAACAGCCATGAAAAATGAATAATTAAAACAATAAGCTGCCCTGATAACTCTGTGCCAGTCATCTAACCCTCAGGTATGTTTAGAGAAGAGAAATAAACAATGACTGAATGAACCTAAACAGTGAAAATGAGAATACAACTGTAGGCATTTTTGGTGGGATAGTGTTAATGACACAAAGTGTCTTGAAAGAACAATACTTATTTTATCATTTTATCATTAGGCAACTAAAAGTAACTTGCAGTTTCAATCATAATCAAAATAATTACACTCAAAACCAGGGTTTCCTGAGCCTTTTGCTGTATGAGCCTGCATCATATTAAATAATACTTATATGTATACTCTATTTAATATCATTTTTATGTTACTGTCTATTCGCATCATAATAAGTACCAATTACAGCTTCCAAAAATGGAACAAATTTAATAACATATTTTCTTTCCGTAGAGATAATAAATCAGGAAATGTCTTGAATATTGAATATTTGGAATATTTTATAGACCCTCAATGAAACTACTTGAAAATGTTTTATTATTTTTTATAACTCAAATTTGCTTCAATGTTCACTTCAAGGACATTTATAAATAACTATGATCTTACATTTCATTTCAGAGGTAAACCAGATTCTGAAATCTAAGCTGCAGCTAATTAGCTCAGCTCTGACAAGGTGATCCAGGCAAATTCAGGACAATTCCTTTAATCTCCCAAAGATTAGACCTGTCATCAGTTCAGCTGGTTAGTGAGCAGCCACCCAGTTTGTGGTTGATCAACCCAAAATCTCCTTTATACTGTTGCTGAAGGACTATTTTACGAAGCCAAGTAAGGTAATTTAATTTTAAATGCTCAAATGAGCTGCAAAACAGAATTAATCCAGATGGCAATCAAGCTTGCCCTTGTCTAAAAACCTCAATGTATGCCCTCTTAGTTGCAGTACACTTTGTTGAAAATAACATGCAATGCACTCTGAAACTTGGCCTCTTGAAATGAAGTGTTTTTTAATTATTTAAACATCTTAACACCTGATGAGCCAGTTCCTGTAGCTCAGCTGCTAGCAACTGCAAGGTTATGGGTTTAATTCCCAAGGAACATACGAACTTTCATACCTTGAATGCCCCATAAGTCGCTCTGAATGAAAGCATCTGCCAAATGCATAAATGTACATTTTCTATATTTCAAATGCTTTATCTCTTGGTGTCATGCGCTATAGTTCAACTTTTATGTTCCTTCAGAAATCGTTTAAGCCTCTACATTTGCCTTGAGTTACTGGTGCCCTAATACACACAGTGATGGTTTCAGTATTACACACCAGCACTACATTCTGCTTATCTGATGAGCTCGCTTCTCTGCATGGTGACCTCTGAAAAAAATGCCAGGCTTATCATTTTACAGTAATTGGCTGAGGGAAAAGGGGAGTTTTAGCCAGACAAATGAGATATGAAGTATAGCCTGATTTTTTTTGTATGCTTGTCACAAATTCGCTAGAAATGGTAATTCCATTACTATTTTTAATTTGTGCACTGTAAGCTACAAAAGGGTGGGATGATAAATACCTTCATTGCCATTTTGCAGCTCATTTCCCTGAAATTTAACCGCAAATGGGGGTACTTAAAGGTGAAGTACATAATTTCAATCTGCACTGGTGAAACGAAAAAGAATAGCAAAAATAATGATTGTTGCCAAAGTTTCATATCATTGGCCATCTGCCATTGGTTGGCTGAACTCACAGTTGAACCGGTATAGTTAAGTCTAGCTCAGCCCGGGCTGCTTAAACAAATTGCTAATCTGTTTGGTGCCGCTACATTTACGCATTTAGCACTTGCGTCTACAATTAAGTTATTCATTTGATCAGTACGTGTCCTCTGGGAAACTAACCACTAACACAATGCTCTACCAATTGAGCTACAGAAACACCAGTGGTACAACTGTAAAAGTACACACATTAACAGTGTAACACTCGCGGTTTTATATCCATTTGTTTAACCACCGTTCTTTGTAAGAACAGTTATAAGGATGCAAGCATCACAGTAAAGAGATTTTTAACCTCATTACTAACTGTGGTAGATGACTGAGTGTTTACACTCATACAAAGAACAGGGTAAGCTACTCAAACAATAAATTTGTCCTGTACTTTTATAGCAACATACCTTCTGAAGTCACAAGCTGTCACTCCCACTGGGCTGCAGATATTAAAACTTTAAAGGCTGGTATTCTTTTTAAAGATCTGCAGATTGATGTCATATGGTAAATAGACTTGCACTGCACTGTACGGTTCTGCCCTGCTGGAGAAATTTATCAATACTGCCGGTTACCTTGTTAACACGGTTACCATTTGCATATTTTTTTGCATACTCTAAATGACATAATTACTTCTAATATTAATCAGGGCAGCGACGTGATTTTCATTCTGTGCACAATGGGACAACTTATTTGAAAGTCACCTTTGCTATTAAAATTGGTGGGGCATACAAAAGCATTTAATAAGTAAAATTATTTGGTTGCTAACTTGCTATGACAGCAATTTCATGCCATCACAGAGCAATTTATCAATAAATAAATAATATTTTTGATTTACCCACAAAACATATTTCTGTTTAAAAGCCCATTGGAGGATCAGAAGGCTTTATTACCCAAAAGATAATTAGAATATTTGTCAGTGACCCAAATCTTGTATGTGTAAAAGACAAATGTCACACGTCGTCTTGATATACTTATCAATACCCTTCAGAAACATAATCATTTATCTTTAAGAACAGATTGCTGTCATCTTAATTTGTATATGATGGGGCATGAGGCAGCATAAACTTTCAATTTTAGACCCCACTGTATATTTTCTGAGAGGAAAGACTGAATCTTGTACTATATACTCCAGTGTCATTCGCAACATAACCAGAATTATATATTACCACAAAAGAAAAAAATTCAATATATCCAAACCCTAAAAACAGATCCTTTAAACTTCTATAGCAACAGACTAAATTCCCAAGGGGTAAAACTGGTTGATGGAATTGTATCGAGATGAACAATGAAAGAGTATCTTTCTCCCCAATGGCAGACCGGCAGTGCTTTTTATTTCTCCTGACAATTACGGGGTAGAAGACAGACAATCCCTGCCAGAATCTTTGATCTCTAATCCTCTTCTGAACTGAGAACCTCAGAGCTGTTGTACCACTAACATCACACAAAACATAACTGAGGTAACAACATTATCCTCTTTCAGACTTCATAGTGCACTGATTATCATGTGCTCTTATTGTCCGTCATTCTACAAATGCTGACTGAGGTGCTCTTGAGCAAGGCACCTTTCCCACAGTTGCTCCTCTGGCGCTGCAGTAATAGCTGCTCACTGCTCTGGGTATGTGTGTGTTCACTACATACTGGATGGGTTAAATGCAGAAGTCACATTTCAAGAATGGGTTACCATACATTGACAAATATGTCACTTTCTCTGACTGGTTTGACTGTAATTATTTTATTTTATAAAACATCTGAGCATTTCAAATGTTCTGATTTTGGACCTGAACAGCCATGGGGTACTTTACTCTGTACCAACATGTCTGGGACACACCTTGTGTTATCATTACAAGTTACAAGTGGAGTTTACTGTCATTTCAGCTTACTGTCAAGTACATAGTGAAAAAAGACAATGTTTTTCCAGACCAAGGTGCTTCATAAGACAAACACTGAAGATCACAGACATACAGGGCTACTTGAATTAAACAAAGTATATACATAAAGTGCACAAGTGCAAAACGAGTGCAGACAGCACAAGACATTTGTACAGATTGTAAACATAGTGTTTAAAGTGTAAACATT
>JAZGTJ010006799.1:0-24141 GCA_036877575.1 Botia almorhae | reverse complement strand
GCTCAGGAACAGAAGCCCCATAAATAGAAGAAATTACAATGTTTTTATTAAGTTGGACAGCTTTAAACATTTGTTGTTGTTCTGTATTCAAACGTCACTTAAACAACAAATCAGGTGTGAAAATCACAAGCTTGGGTGTGAAGATGGGATGACAGCTTGTGTGATTCAAACTGCCTTTAATCACTGCTTGTGCTTGTAAATGGTCCGAGGTTTAAAAGCTGGAATAGTTTGAACTTGTAAACAGTGTTTAACAGATCACTCATCTGGTGGTTGTTTCCGGTTATGAGAATCACCATTCATCTGGTATGTCATTAACAGTTTATGGATTCGAATAGATTCTGTGTACCACAGCATGTCAGTCTGTGTTTACAGTGTTTTTACAAAGACAGAAAAGATTTAAATGTGAACATTTGCTTAGAGAGGAAGAAGAATTTTATCTGCGGCTCACTGATGAACTGGCACAGAATTCTGAGGAGATGATTAGGAAGGTGGCGGCCCCAAACAAGAAAATGAAGGCAAGTCCAGTTTAGCCTACATCTCTTCTCTGCTACATAAATGTATTATGCTTTCATAGGATTCAGTGCATAAAATGGCTCTATTTACTTCTCTGTATTTCTAGAAGTCTCTCTTGTGAGAGCTTAGTTTAAGCCCATCTTCATGTACAGCGCTTCATATTATTGAGCTTAGTGACACCTCAGAGTCTGTGTTTCAGTCCCAGAAGTGTTCTGCCATATCATTGAACATGTAAAAGTCATACCTTAATTACAAATACATCAAGACTTTCTAAAGCTCATCTAGTTGAAG
The DNA here is from genome assembly GCA_036877575.1 of Botia almorhae. Taxonomy (NCBI): domain Eukaryota; kingdom Metazoa; phylum Chordata; class Actinopteri; order Cypriniformes; family Botiidae; genus Botia; species Botia almorhae. Next base: position 23,337 of record JAZGTJ010006799.1, on the reverse strand, counting down.
TCAAAGTAATTTCAGAGTGCTTTACTAAATGATTTTACTTAGTATTCTCTCCCCAAAGATTGAGCATAACATCAGCCATGTACAGCAGTCATCAGCTGAGTCCCATCACAGCATGAAAGAGAAATATCTGGAACAGAGTTGCCACAGACAAAGTGGAAGTGAGTGAGGCAAGCTCCTTTTGTGCTGAAGATGATGATCTGGCACCAGTCATCTGGCTGTTTAAGTCTCAATACATGTGTGCAGACTGGAGAGACTGTGCCTTACAGACACAGAGGACATTGTGAGACTTGAAGTGCATAAGCAGAAAAGGGTAGTGTGAGATTTTATTCTACATGTAATTCTACATGTTTATTCTGCATGCCCTGGATTACCTCAAAAACCTGCAGGCTGAGCCAGATGGGACGCAGTGAAGTAAAAATGACTGTGACTGTGATGTTAAAGAGATGAAACTCAGTCAGACAAGTAATCAAGGCCAGACTGGTCATCTTGGGGACAGGGAAGATATACATACACATCTCTGAGGGCTCTAGACGAGCCCAAAACCAGCCCAAAGAGGTGAAAAAAACATAAATCATCCTTGGTAACATCAAAGACACACTGATATCACTCAAAGACTCAAGGTGGAAATTGTCATAGAAGATTTAGTGCCAGGTGACAAAGGTTTGTTAGAAACACAGCAGAGGTCCAAACATGCAGAGAGAGAGCTAGAGAGTGATGAAATTGTAAGGGATGACGTTCCTATAGCAATACATGGCCTACAAGAAGCTTCAAATGAGAGGAAGGTTTGCCAGCAGGAGATTGGTGTTCAGGGGGATGTGAAAGGTCAAATTCAGCGCTTACTGAAACCTTCTTCCATCACCCAGAATGCAACGCAGGGCGAACACAGGGCAATATGAAGCTTTCCATAAAATTGCTCTATGAGACCCAGGAGCAAGTGCAATCAGAGAAAGAAGAGGTGATCAAATGGGATGTAAAGGGCACAATAAAATCCCTAATGGAAACAACACAGGGAGAGCAAGCCCCACAATTCGCTGGAGAGAGCTGATAAGAAAGGTCAAAGTTCCCATCAGATCTCGGCCTCCATCAGTAAAAGAGACCCAGACACAGAAGTCTGCAGTTAAAAATCTCAACATAAGCAGCAAATCGCAGAGAAATTGTTCAAAAGCACACAACTACTAAATCAATGCAAAACATCACATACAACTACAACCTGCAGCCGGGAGACAAAGACCACAGTCTGGAACACAAAACAATTGACACACGGCCAAGACCATCTGAACCTGAACCCTCATCACTCATCTGAGCATCAGGTGTGATAATGACCTTTCTCCTCCTCCTCCTCCTCCTCCTCCAGTCTGTGGTCCTGCAAAGTCAGAACCTGATCATCTTCCCCACCTCCTGAGGAGGAGCTCCCACCTCTCAGGAGCTCAAGCTGTCTGTTCCCAGCATAACACCAGGCAACCGTAAAATGACAGTCAAACCTGTCAAAGCGTCAACATTGTGCAAAGTACCAAAGCTTGAACCAGCAATCTCCTTTAACAAAATAGACATGCAGGCTGCAAAAAGTCCGAGCACAGGAAAACTATGAAAACCAGCAGCCAAATGCTGACTCAGAGCTCTAGTTCATCAGTCCATTCCACTCTGATTTCCTCTGAAGCTTTTACAAAACCTGCCACCCGAGTCTCTGCATCCTCCCTCGACCCCTAGATGCTGACCCCACTTGCCTCTCCAACAGCAAGCAAAAACCCAGTAAGCAAATTCAAAACCCCATTAACACCAGCTGAACAGAAGAACAGACAGCAAATGGAGGACAGCTGCAAACTGCCACGCTTGCCTGCTTTTGAAATACACATGTCCGTCAGCGCAGCTCTGCAAATGCTTTAGAGAACATAAGCACAGCACAGTCAGAAGCAAGAATATCATTTGAGTTCACTCAAGAAATGACTGAAAGTTCATCATATGATTCATCAGGTGCTCCTCTCAGCAAGGCTTTGATCGCTGCACAAATGAGAAATCTCCTTCAGAATCTCCTCTTATTTCCTTCACTAAACCAAATGTTATCTCCAAGTCATCACAAACCTCTTCAGGTCAGTAGCACAAAAGAGAAAGAAGAGATCTACTACAACCAACATACAACAGACAGCATCCTCAGATAAGGACCGCTATTAAGAATACAACACAAGCATCTGGAGGAGTGAAGGCCTGTGTCAAAACAGATCAACCTCAGAGCATCTCAAAAATGTGTCTGTGTGATGTCAGTGGGACTCTATGAAAACATATGAGTGTCAGTAAAACTAAAGAGAAATTTGAGGAAAAACAAAAGAGGAAAGTTCTCCAAACAAAAATCAAGGAAAAACATCCCCCGGCTGATTCAAAGCTAACAAAGACGCTGAGCAGAAGGTGCAAGAGACCGACAGTCATAAGGTTAAAAAAACACAGGATCCTCACCACTTCACAAAAGAAGTACCAATAAAAAGACAAAGAAGCTACTCAGCAAAACTTGCATTCACATCTCTGACAGAGGCCAAGCCTGCTGAGTGTAAATCACCAGTCCTAACATCTAACAACAAACAAGAGGAACTCACTGCTCACAGTGCTGTAAAACAGCAGACTCTTCACAAGAGACACACAGAGGTTTACCAGGAGATCATCATAACTGAACGTTTCCAGGAGGAGGCTATTATATTTCTGAGGAATCAAAAGATGAAAACAAACGTTCCAACGAAAATGACAGGCAAATCTGCAGAAAGAGAGTCTGCTGAGTCTTTGACAGAGAGCATCACCGCATCACTAAAATGAGATTAAGGCCAGAAAATCTTTTATTTCACAGATTTACTGGAAGTTGCATGAATAAACAGTTTGTCTGTGAAGACATTTCTTAATGAAATGAAAGCCTGGCTTCCTGGACCAGAGGAGAAGAGGGACTTGAAGGGGAGAAAACAAAAACCCAAAGAACTTCTTGCTCATGTTAAAAGTGTTTGTTAAACTACTTTAGTTTTTTTATTTTGATGGCGGCTTTAGCCCTGTTTAAAACACGTTAAGTCTTGTTTAACGTGAGGCCACATAAAAAAAGGTTTTCAAAGATTATCACTGGATCAGCACAGCGACACTCTGTTGTGGAGCGTCACTCGGTCTGGTTTCCTGTCTGTGGAAAGAAATCAGAAATGATTGAATCTCCATCTGCAGATCATAACAGACGCTAAACCTGCTGAAGAGAGGAAGGTCAAAGAGGAGACAGGGTGAACTTTTGAAAAGAAGGTGATGTCACTGTTTTCCGAAGGGGCTGAAGAAGGTGAATGCTGCTGTCACACAGAGAAACAATAGACCAAATGAGCAAACGAGAAGCTTGGCAGTGAAACTGAATCAGTTTGTGGAATTAGTGAAACCACTTTAGTCTCCAAAACACCAGTGCAGGAGAGCGTCTCAGAGGAGCACACTGTAGGAGGAGAACAGTGAGACCTCCAGGGCAGAGAGTGAGAAATATCCATCTGAAACACACAAAGCGTATCAGAACAGCATAATCGATTGTGGAAACATTGAAAAGGTGAAAGCACATCACAGTGATGAATAGCTTTGAATTCAGTGTGAAAATCCTGCCGCTGCACAGGAGAAGAAAGGTGGGGAGAGAGAGAGAGAGAGACGACAGAGGAAGAAGCAACAGGAAGTTGATAAGCATTGTGGGAAGTGACAAATAGGGTGGATATATTTAAATAAATAAATATATAAAGTAATCTCAGGATGTTTTTATGTGATACAGGAAAAGAGTTTAATGAAGAGTTTAATAAAGAGTTTAACACACAGCCTGTAATGCTGCAGCTTCAGTGTGTCAGTTTCTGCATCTCTGTTTACATAACAGATTCAGTCAGTTTAGTATGGGACCAACATATTCAGAATTAATCACAGCTTAGGTGGAAAAGGTGTAAAAAAAACAGTGTCACGATGACAGCAGGTGTGCTGAGGTGAACTGTCTTTCAGAACATCTTTCATAGTTTTTTCTTACAAATCACTACAAAAGTACAAAAATTGCTTTGTATAGAGCACAGCATTTTTACTGCTAGTGATGAGAAAGCTTGATGTCATCATGTCATCACATGAAGCCGGGCTGGTTAAAAGATTTCACACGTTATTGTGTTTTAAGTGAACACAAGAGGAACTCATAAGACGCTTGTAAAGCGGCAGCATGTAAATGTTGTATAAAACTGAGTGTCAAAAATCACCTCCTCTAATTCACAGATCTTTTATTATATTTGTTTTGTGAATGTCAAGGTTTCTGTGGAAAAACATTTGTATTTTATTTTATTCCTCTGGGGTCCATATAATTGAGGGATAATGTACAGTCAACCGGTCATTACCACAAACAAACCCTGACTGCAGGGTGTGCAAGACGTGACACTGGAACTATGTATGTAGGAAAACGATTCCTTAAGATAATAGTCAGTTATACAGCTTGTGGTAATACAGCTATCTGACTGCAGAATTCTGTGATTAACCAATCAGAATCAAGAGCTGTGATTAAGTGATTTAACAGATAAGGAACATATAGTCACTTCATGTGTCATTTAAAGTGAGTTTCTCTTTTCTCAAACACACAGGCGTGTCTGGTTAGATAAATATGATGTGTCTTTATCCACCAGAAGCACATGAATCACTGAGTAAAGGCTCTCATCCACTGAGAAGCTGTCAGATGATACGGAGAACAGAAAGCCATTATAAGCCATTATAAGCTATTATACAGGCTTCTCTTACTGCGTTTAGTGAAACAAAAATAACTTTTAAAAGCAATGAACATGGCAGTGCATGAGTGCTTTGTTGCTATGGTGATTATGCACATTAACTTTTAACTTCTAATTATCCTTTGACTAAATTGTTAGTGGAAAAATAGAATACTATTTATAGAGTGACTTCTGTTGTTATAAAAGACAGTTCAACAAATTCAGCTACAAGTTTGTACACACTTTCTGTGTTGTGTTTTCTGCAGTTCATAAGGCCAGAACGCTAGAACACTGTGAAGCTGACAAAACTGGAAGAACGGGATTATGGATGTGTGCGTATTGTGCATAATTTCATAACTTTAAACTATTCTAAAGCACTAGAGAGAACATTTGAATAATACTCTTGTAATGACATCTTTGAAGGCAGTGAACTGTACAGTAAGCCTAATGCACTTGTCCCGCATACATCAGATGAACAGAAGCAGACTAATAGAGCTGCTGCTCTTATGAGGATCAACTGAAGCATTATGAGGAGGGTAGATAATACCATCTGTGTGTATTGATTCGTGTCTAAATATAGTTCATATCATGTGTAGAATAGACTCCTAACAAAGTTCTTAAAGAAGCGCTTGGTTTATCAATCTGCTGTTGATGCACACGCCAAGCCAGATTGACTACATCGCACGGATCTTTAAATTGCACAAATGGCCAGGAACGACCTTTATAAATATTTTGGCCAATGCAATAAATCAAACATAATGAAAAATGACCCGTTGATTGACCCACTTTGTTCTCGCGCCTCTGTTGATAATTGGCTGACAGGTTTATTTTCTAATCGCCCTCGAATTTTTTCACAACGTCAATCAACCTTGCTATGTTAAACAGAACGTGTTTTCCTATTGCTGATTGGCTGTGAGTCCAGCGCAGAGTGCTGTGATTGGACGACGCTCTTGCGTTCTCCTGGCTTCCACCTTCATTTGTGGGCGAGGAGGATTCGGGCTCATTCGCGCTCAGAGCACCGGAGCGGCAGCTGCGGATATCTGGAGGCGGACGCGACGAACTCGGTAAGTTAAACACTGCTGTCAGTTCGCAGTTACGGGCAGCCGGGCGCAGAGATCAGCCGTCTGCGGGAGAAGTCAGCAGTTATCTTAAGCGCTGTGGTTTTAGTTGAGCGCGGTTTGTTTTAATGTTAGAGGCACACTGTACTGTGTACTGTACTGTAACTGTCCGTGGTGCTGAAAGTGAGAAAAGCTTTCTAACTGCATGTTGTACTGTCCACTTGACTGTTATCTGACTTTAATATCTGTCGCTCTTTTCATTCTTTTAATTCATATTTTTATTTTATTTATTCATATTTAATTATTCTGAATGCACATCAAATTATGATAATCGCATAGAGATGCTTGATTTGAAATAAGATATTTAGGCTGTATACTACGATCTGAGTTCATGTAACAAGGAACAAGGCGCTTTGTCTATCTGTGCTGATCCTCGAGAGAAGTGACTACTGTTGATGTAAGCTACTGTATTCTGTAGAATTAAGTGAAAGTTTTGATAATAAAAGCAGTTCATTTTTTACAGTGTATGGACTCATTGTAATTTCCTTCTCATTTACATCTAGAGACGCCAGCTCGATTACTGCCTTGCCAGATTGTATTTACATAAATGCTCTTAAATGTTGCCCGTAAAGATATCATTGCTGACTTTGAGAGAAATGCTGAGAGAGGATTACATTGCTCGATCTTAAAGCACAATGATATTGGAGGATCTTTCTGGATTTATCTGCCGTTAAAGATCTAAAAGATGGTTTTCTGTGAGTACCAGCGTACATCATGTCTCTTTTACCACACGCTACTTATTTGAACGCATAATTGACCAGATCTCTGGTGTTCAAGAGTGTTTTGACTCATTTTGCAATGCATCTTTTTTTGTCCCATATCATAGCCAATTGACTTGCGGATATAATTTCGATTAATGAGCAGAAAGTAGTGTTGTGATTTACTGATCTGTCAAAACTTGCTCATTTATGGTCACTGATCATTAGCAGCAAGTTTGGACTTGAGAAGTTTTCCCTGTGGGCTGCACACCAGAATATACAATCTCACTGTACACACTCTTCATTAAATGGGTCTTTCTGAGAAAGTGTTTATTTCTTTAGAAGAGAGAAAAATGGCACCAGCTATTCATTGCGAAAGTCATTTGTGTATGTGTGGGACACAAATTGCAGTCGTTTGGTGTAATGACCCATATGTTCATGTATTTACAGCTCTGCTGATACACTGACAGTAGTGCTTGGGATATCTCAGTTAGCTGCTGTCTCAGTTGGTTAAAGTAAAATATGGGTTTGATGAGGATTGTTCGCGCTAGCTAGCTAATGTCTTCTCTCGGGTTTATTTGAAATCCAGTGTAAATTGTGCTGATGCTGAATTACCTTCTGTGACCTTGGCAACTAGAAGCATTTTCCTGCCAAAGACAGTTAGGGTTAGCATTTCTTTTAAAAACGTACTTCTGCTCCTGAAGGTGAATTCTGCATATCAGAGGTTTCTCAGAGTCCCAGGTGTGTTTTAGAACGTGTCAGATCTGAGTTTTGAGCTGCATACCTGATACAGTTACTTTTCTGTGGTTTCCTTTAGTCCCTAGAGGACTGATTCTCTTTGAGGGAAATAAATGCAGTTTAATGCCTGACATGCAATAATTTCTGTTATTGCTAAGTGAATTGTGTTGGAAAATGTAATGTAATGTAATTCAGAAACACACACACACACACACACAAAGATGTCCGCATGAGCGATTGTATCCTTATGAAAGATAGACACACACCTAAACACACAACTTCTAAGCCTACAGTCTGTAAGAATGTATGTATTTCTCATTCCTGTGTTTTAATGGCTGTTTTGTGTCTGCTCGCTCGACACTGACTTATTGATCAGGTGTTAAAAAAGCTGCAGTAAGAGGCAGATATAATTGATTACTCTTCATTGACATGCTGTAGCACTGCGCTCTGCCACAAGAGCCGTCCTGGAATATTGATGTGAGAAATTAATTCCAAGCATGAGTCAGGAATGACTTTCCTTTATTTCAACGTGTTGTGCCGCTGTTCTAATGAAATCACCCGAGCAAGCGTTCTTCATGTGAGCACTTCTAGAGTGTTGTGAGTGTCACAGGAAACACGGTGAAGTCATTTTGAAGTAATTAGATTCTTCAGCCAAAACACATTGGCAGCTTTGCACTTATTATCACGGTTTTGGTTTCGAGCCCTCTGCTGTGTGTTGAATGCGCTCGTTATTCTGGGGAATTACTCTGGGTTTAAAGGTGTTCTCTGGGGAAGCTCACAGCAGACAGAAAGGGTGTTAAACACAGGCAACAGTACTGATCATTCTTCTGACTGCTGAACGCTGCTCCTAATGATCTGCAAATAAAACAGCTCGCTGTTATTGTTTCGTTCATAAGAAAGTTTTCCCTGACACCACTTCAGGGATAGAGAAGATGTAGCATTATCATTGAACACATGACGATGTTTACATTACTGATTTAAAGTCTCAGAGGGAGTTTCTTCCCCTCTGCACTGATTTATGCGTTTAGAGGTAAAGTTTGTCTCTTTACATGATTGAAAGATTAATGATGTTTTTAAAGTCTTTTTCTGCCTGCCAGTGATCAGACCTGATATCTGGAGAGGTGTCTCTTGTTCTTCATCCAGACTGCATTTCTGAAGCAGTGTTTCTGGATAAAATTGTCTCTCTGGCTCTCAGATTCTAGTGAGATTTATCCATTCATCTGTGTGTTGAGTTCAGAGGTGTGGTGTTTGTAAACTCATTCAAGCTCTTTAACTTGTCTGAACTGAGTCATGCCAGCAGCTCTGTCAGCAGGCGACTGAATTCATGAGAGCCTTTGTACTACGTAAAGGCTAAACATGATGCAATTTTTACTGTACCCCCCTCCCCAGCCCTCAGTAAGTAAAGCTCGTATCCACAGACAGGATTACATGTAAATGAATATCTATTAAAGCACTTCACATTAAATGCTTGTCTGCTGTGGGGAACATCAATATTATTTCCAGCTGGGAATTTAAACCACTAACCCTTCTTTCCCTGCAGAACATCCCCTCACAACAGCTCTACATCCCACCGTACACTCCACATAAAACAACAGAGACAGGAAAGCGTCCTGGAAATGAGAGTATAGGGCTAGAAAGATGTTTGTCACGATGTAAAAGCTTACAAAACCTTTCAAGAACATGTCTGGAAAATGTGTAACTTCATTTCTTGTGATTCTGAGGTGAAAGTGTGACATGTTCTTGACAGGTTTCTGTCTGACAGCAGATGATTCACTGTGACTGATATGATGAAAACAGTTTCTTCCTATCAGAACATTCATGCTTAAATTATTTGAATGTCAGCTTGCAAATTACAGAAGATAAAAGGTTTTATCCCATAACTGAAGAGAAATTCTTTTATGTTTCAGCCTAACTCAACATCTCCATGTCACTCTGATTTTGAGCACATTGCGGAGCAGAAACACTATCTGTCTGAACATACACTGGCTAATGTAGCTTATGTCCCTCAGTGATGTAGCGTCAGTTCTCTGTTAGATTGTCTGCTTCTCTCTTCTCCTGCTGCTAACAGTTCAGTGGAAGTGCACTGGAAGAGGAACTGACAGAATTCAGCTGCATCAGGCCACATCAGTCACAAGCCAGATCACACATGGAGCTTCAGCATATTCTTCTGTGCAGAGCAGATCTCCAGATCTTCACCTGTATTCTGAACAGAACACCAGGGACATCTTTGATGAATGTGATGTTTCTGCAGCTGAAAGTCGCTCTTTCTGTCCTAGATTCATTTGCTCCTCACAGAACACACATCCCTTTGTTTCCCTCTGACAGGATGTCGACAGATGTCTCTGTGTTCTGCCTTTGAAATATCAAAGCCAAAAATACATCCGATATGATAATGCAAGAGGCTGACGAGATGTTGAGATAAAAGATGATGAAAGACTGTTGGTGTAATCCAGTTATAGTTTATGTTGAGGAAAAATAAAAACGGTGTATTTTGCCTGCTGGTACAGTGGTAATAATCTTGATGTTATCAGTAAAACCGGATGATGAGATATTCTTCATCTCATTCCAGCGAGATGTCTTTTTCTAAATCTGAGTATTGAGGGAATGAGATTTGTGCAGTTTTTCTCAGGCCCACACAGAATGTGTGTGAGAAGAGAAGAGGTCCCACAGAGCTGTGACACCCATCATTCACAAAGTTACACATTTTCACACCATTTGTTAACATTAGTTACTGCATTAGCTGACAGAAACTAATAGTGAACGACTTTTACAGCATTTGTTAATCTTTATTAATGTTAATTGACTTTTGTTAACGTTGTTAACATATTTTTGTTAATATAAGTTGTTGACGAATCCCTAACGTCCTGCTGTTTAACAGATGCAGCTTTACATTTTAAAAAATCTATCAGTAAATGCTTTTGTATGGTTTAAAAGTATTATTTATTATTGATTTTTTATTTATACACCCCAGCAGCAGAAATAATGGATAACCCACATCTACTGAAGCTTAGATTGAAGTTTTGTACAGATTTTCACTTGACACAGCAGTGAAAAATAAATGGAGAACAGATGAAGATTTATGATTTTATAGGTGTATACTGTATGTCAAAAATGGTTCATTTGTGTCTTGTTTTTTATTTCTCTATGGGAATTTTAGCAGTAACCTCTATTACTTTGGATTTACAAAGTCTGTTTTCATATTTTGTTGTTGTGGTATCAAATATTTCAGATTGACATTTTCGTGGGCTGCTTCTCATGTCACTCAGATTCTTCCGGTCAGGGTTTTGGTCAGGATAAATAGGAAATGGGTTTCAGTAGAGCATCATGGAAAGGCAGACCAACAGGGTTGCTAAGAGGTTGCATGTTTTAGACATCTCTGTTGCATGTGCAGGTCATTCTTTAGTAGTTGCTATGTTATTTCTGTTTGCAATGATGTGTGTTGTACACAAATTCTGTCTTTATCAGTGTTTAATGGTGCATCTCAGTTGTTTTGAAGCAGTGCTGTATAACGCCAAACCTCATCAAACTAAGAAGAAATCAATGGCCAGTCAGTTTTATTGTTCACACTCCTCAGTCATCTTCAATAAACAGACCATCCATACTTACACTGTAGCCATTTTATTATCACTGATTAATGGGCAGTCAGTGGAGGCGCCGATGCCATGCCCACAGACGCTGTCTGATCTCTGACCGTCTGATGCATGTGGTAGAGCTGGCAGAAACTGATTGGCTGGAAGATAGATTAAACTGCTACACCCAGATTTTTTAAAATGTTTGGTTTAAGATACGTGGTAACAATAATCATTTTTTAAATTGGATAAATGCCAATCTTATCATTTATTTCTTTCTGTTTTCCTTACAAGAATGAATGTAACCAAGAATTGTGGGCGGAGTCTCTTCACTGATGCTGTTGTTAGCTGCAGTCTGGCTCTGTGACAGGAACTGCATTGCTCCACACCAGTAGATGGACTTCAGACCAAATGACCTCTATGTGATTACTGCACATTTTGACGGCTGTAGCACTCTGTTTTTTTCCATTATTGTCAGTTACTGTCACATTGCTTCATCTCTTCAGGAGAAGGGGAATAAAAGGGCGATCAATGTTTGTGGAGAGGCAGCAGGCAAGAGAGCGAAAACAAATCCTGTGCCAAGTTCAGTCTTCATAACTGTCACCTCACCAATCGGCTATTGAGCACCACAATTTATTACCAATGAGTGGCTGACTGCTCCTACAATACAGGCAATAACTCAGCAGATCCAGAATCAGCCTGTGAGTGTTGGCCTCCAGGTTATTTACTTGAAACCCCATCTGTGTCTACCTGAACACTCATCAGAACAATGATCTGACAGCTATGAGTTCTGTTAGTGTACTCAACATCATTACAAATAAACCCAGTTTGATGTGATCAGATTAGAAGTCATGTTTACAGTGTTTACAGTGCTGGGAACTTCAGAGGACCTTCAGAGAACTTTAGAGGACCTTCACACCTGTAGATTAAAAAAGTAATTGTGAAATTGCCTCAGATAAATAAAGAGAGTTCTGTGGTGCATGTTTTCAGATGCCTGTGCGTCTGATGTCTTCTGTCTAATACAGTGGCAGTGTGAAGGAAAGTTCTTCCAGAAGTGAAGGTGGTTTTCAGCCCTCCTCTTGTTCTTAGCCAATCCTCCTATTTCATTGTTCTTTAACCAGCGTTTGAAAAAAGACATTTGCAATCAAAGCTCTGGAGTGTAAACCTGAACAGCAGGTGGTCCACCCTTAGCATGTTAATGAGAGAAGAGCGACAGATCAACAGAGGCCTGCGGGAGGAGATCCAGCTCTGCTCCTGGACCCACACATCCTGATGCAATGTGTTCATGCACAAGCAGACCAGAGACGTGCAACTTTACTGCATGATTATCACCCTAAAGATGAAGAAACAAGATTCTAGAAAACAGGCTATTATTTATGCTTGTGGCTAAAGACCATTCCAGTAAAACACAGACACATATTAAAGTGGCAGCTCAATTTTGATGGCACGATTTTGAAGGAAAATGCAATATATGATATGATAATGCTTTAAAAAATCTAGTTATTTATTTAAAAACTAAAGATTAAATAACCAACATACAGTACATGTTTTACATGCTTCACTAAAACCTCTGACAGTAAACATTCACATATGAGTCTCACATGAGTTAGACATGTATCAGAGTATAAATGCATCGCATGTTAACATCAGTGTCAGCTGACCATCTCTCCCCATATGGACATCATGAGGTGATACTGTGGCTGTCAGAGATTATTCAGTAATACAGGAGTCACTTGGGCTACAGTCCCTACAATTGAGGTAGCCTATTTTCTCAGGCAGAGGCGAGTATTAGCAGTTCATAGTCTAGTTTTTCTTCTCTGTCCCTCGTAACTACACCGTGCATGAGATCCCTCGGCTCATAAAGCAGGCAATGAATATAGAAGGGGTCAACAAGCTGGTTTCTGTTACACGTCAGGGATGTGAGAATACAGCCACTGCTTCTCTCTCTCCCCCGGTTTACCATGATAGCATTTAAAACTGTCCTCCGCATTAGCTGATTTCCTAAGGGAGAGGTTAAAACTGATGACACCGGTTCTTATTTCCTGACTTGGACCTTCAGATGGTCGGTTCTTCATTAGGAATGAGGTCTAAAAAATGTTGTGGTTTTCATCTGAAAATATTTAGTACATTCATTAACACTAAATACAGTTATAAAGGAGTATAATACCTGGTAAGCGCTATTCGTCAGCATTTACATTTAGTCATTTAGCTGACTATATAGCATTTATATTCAAGATTTTCTCCATTGTTTTTGTTACGTTTGGTAAGTTTTGTAAGCACTGGTTTCCCATCATGCACTGAGGTATGAGTAATTATTGTGGTTGAGTTGTTGAACTAGTTATCCTTTTTGTTTATTCTGTTAATGTTGGTTTTGTCATGTCTAATAACTTGTTTTGTTAAACTTGTAGTTCATTCATCTGCATTAATCTCAAAACACTGAGTTTAATTATTGTTGCTGTATTTTATGTTTTATGTGTTGAGGTCTGAGTGGGAGAACCACATATGTGATGAATAGATTGTATTTTAACACACTGCTGTTGTTTTATGTGGAAGGCAGTGAGTAAAGTTCTCACACAGTTTTATTGATTTAATTTTTAAGGATACACTAAACTACAGTTACTGACCTATAGCTCTTGTGACACCTTCCCTGTGTGACAGCTACAGTCTCACTTTTATTGTAAATCACATTATCTGGTTCTTTGAACAGAACAGAGCGGTGGTGCAGCTCACCTGCAGTGTGAAATAAGTGTGGTGTGAGGTGTCAGGTTTTCTGCAGTGGAGCTCAGAGACACGCCAGTGAATCTCAGACTGTCTTCTGTGTGGTGTGAGGTGTCAGGCTTTCTGCAGTGGAGCTCAGAGACACGCCAGTGAATCTCAGACTGTAACAGACTCTGTTCTCTTTCTGGTCTGGTTTTAAGAGTTACAGTAGTTACAGTTTTTTAGTGAATGAAGCTCATAGATTTTGGGCTTCTGATTGAGGTTTGAAATGTTTTCAGAGAATACAGAGGCTCTGAGATGGGCTTCTGTCTTCTGTATGTGACATTGTCATTCTTACAACACGTTGTTTCAAAAGTAATCTAGTGTGATGATTCACCTTAGGTAGATAAAGGAGCAGGTAGATTCTGAGTGTCTGTCCTACCTCCACTTACAGTACAATAAGAAGAAAGGCTGATATGACGGATTATTTGATTAATTATTTGATGCTCTGTAAATGAAAGCAGAAATGATGTTCATGTTAATGTCCTGGGGTTTCAGCTTTGACTCTGTGTGCTGCTCATATTCAGAAGTGCAAACATTGATTATTAGACAGTTTGCATGACGCATCCAATCACTGAGATGGACCGAGACACAGTATTAAACTCTAGCATGTGTCGTGTCCTGCTAACACAAATGAGGTCATTTCTCACAGTCCAGTCAAGTCTACTTTTCTCCTGGTGAAACATGTTAGTTCAGAATTAGTTCAGAATTAGTTCAGATTTAGAATTTTATACAGCTAGGTAAATATAATGATTTTGTGTCTTTGTGCTGGCTGATTATATGCTGCTGTCTGTGTGTTTCTTTAATTATAAACTGTAGACGAGCCTTCAGCCTGTGTCTGCACTCACAACACTCTCCCATATAATCATTTAACCAGAACAACATGCATATGAACACATTATTCTGTCACTGTCAGGAACCGTTAAACATAATTCTGATGAATGTGTAGCTGCAGTGGTTGTGTCAGCGTGTGTGTGTGTGTGTGTCAGCGTGTGTGTGTGTGTGTGCCAGAAGAATGAGAAACAAAATCTAATTTTATGGCGTTGTCTCCCAGCAATTCATTTTGAAACATCTGAGTTCATTCATCAGACACAAGCAGTGCAAGTCTGACCATCTGTAGGAGAGTCTGAACCCTCTGACTTCACCATTTAAATATTCTGTTAGTTTACTTTCAGAATTAGCATACGGTTCAGTGCCAGGAATCATTTCAATAAAACTGTTAAAGTAACAGCAGTGAGCTTTGAAAATACAGCACAGTTGTGAGTTTCTCTGCATCATTATTTGATGATGCCACTTAAAGGTATTAGTTCAGACCTCCCCCGCTTGGAGAAATTGTATTTACTAGTGTCCCATAGGTCTGTCCCATAGGTCTGTCCCTTTGTCTGTCCCTTTGTCCTAAATTACTAAGTAAAACTGTGTTTTAGTGTTGTTCGTGCAGAATTATCATGTTCACAGTCTAGCATGTGCTGTAGCTGTCATCAGGGCCCAAGGACGACATTACTTCCTGTCCTTGAGTTCAGTCTGTCACAGTGTGATGGCTCTGTCTCTCTGTCTTAGCAGCTTCTGTGATAATTGTCACAGCTTTAGTGGCTTCAGCTTCACTCACAAATCACAAACACAGACTATTCAACCCCTCCAGAAGACACATCCAGGATTACAGCCACATTTGTGTGAGGCTCTGTACAAAGATTAAGACGAGTCCAGGATTAAATGAAATCTGGATAACGTTTAATCTGCCATAGAAACATTGCAGAGATCATCCAACAAAGAGTGAGTTTAATGGGTTCATTTGAGTTACTTTTAATCGTACATAAAGTCTATGGGATTGTTAATAGTAATCCATAACAGACAGAGTTTAGGATGTAATCAATAGTCATTACAGATAAACACATTTGGAATGTGAACTATTATTTATGTTTTACTATTATTGTTATTATTATTATTAATATTGCAAGCTCCAAAGTTACAAAGACACTTACTATACATAATTATTGTGTTTTCTTATTGCTGGGAGTCTGTGGCAGCCCAATAAATGAATCAAGTCAAACACTTGATCTCAGCTAGTGTTATTCCCCCCCATTTTAATAGCATGTAACGTTTAAATCATATACGGTTTTGTGTGTATGGTGAAAATTCACTGGGTGTGTGTCAGATGTGTGTGTGTATACTTTTAGGATAGATGTGTTACATTTAGGTATTTGGTATTAGGTATTTACATATACAAAAAAATTAAAATCAAGAGTCAATAACATCAGTCGTACAGTTGCACTTTACCAAGATTCCAACATTTCATTGCTTGATAGAGGCGATACATGTAGAGAGAGAGGAGAAGGAGTTTTTAAATATAATTATTCATACTGGTGTCAGATATTCATGAAAAAGGTTTTTAGCTGTTTCATGAATGTAGTGAGGGATGCAGCAGACCCAACAGAGTTTGTAAGATAAGACTGTAAAACTGCCCAAGAGAGCTCGTCTCCTCATGGGTAACAAATCTGTCCCAAGAACCTGTGAGGACTCACAAGTCAAGAGAGCGATACTGAAAAACATCCCACACTTTCAGTCTGTGACAGGCAGAAACACGTGTGCATGGATTTGATAAAGATTCTATTTGTCATAGCGCTGAAAGGACTTAAAGTGGGTTTAAATGGACAGAAGTTTATCATGTCTACATTTATTTCTCATAATGTCTTCTGTGTTTTCAGAATAGCAGGTCACAGGCAGTGCAATAGTGTTCCACACTAATCTGTTATTGTTTCAGATAAACTCACTCATGTGTTTATGTGGGAACTAATTTCAAGGTATATATTTTCTGTAACCTATGATGACTTATGATTTTCCTTTTACAAATAAGAATATTTATTTTGCTTCATGTTACAGAGCTAACAAGCCAATTAAATCAACTGATGAAACTTTGATTGACGGCAGCCCACAAAATCCATTTTAGTCATCCACAGATAAAGTGTGTGAGAAGACACCTGAACTCTGTCACCACATCACAGACTGCTGCTGAATGTAACAGTGTAACAGTGTAACAGTGTAACAGTGTAACAGTGTAACAGTGTCAGACTGTTTCAGTCTGCACCAGTGTTTAGATGTATCAGTTCACAAAAAGTGACTTTGAAATCAAGAGGCAACCTGTTCTGAACCTTTGAAATCAAGATTTCTCTATTAGTATATTTCTATTAGTATAAGTTCATATTGACTTTTTAACATTTAAGTACAATTAAATATTGAAAGTTGATAATTTCACTCAGTTAGATACTTCATATTTGACTTGGTACAGTTTCTCTGTTTTTACACACCTGGTGCGTTTACAACAGAAAGTGTCTGCAGTGTGTTCTCTGCAGAGAAACTCTTTCCCAAATGAAACAAAGCTAAAGTGTAAAAACACACAGTGTTTTGATCTGCTTGTGTATTATTTCTACTGTTTGTTCATCCATTGCTGAGTGAGTGTGAGTCCAGCAGCTCATCTTCTGCTGTAGAGAAAACAAGAGAAGACTGACCTTCATTTGCTTAGATTCAATTATCCTATGACTCAAATGAGAGGAATTAACTGCCCGAAGCCTCCTTGAGGTACAGGCAGAGGTTTAACTCACCTGTGTGTGGGACCTGCTGTACTGCTAATGTGAAAAATGCTAATGAATCAATCTGATCCTGCTGTGTCCTTGAACACTGAGGACATGACGATATCCTGATTGTCCTTGTAAAGGTTTCTGTTTAATGCATGCAAATGAAGGAGGCGTGCACAGCCGGACCTGACCTGCTGTCCCAGCATTGAACACATTTCAATCAGATAAGACGACAAACACTTCAGATATCATACACGTTATGTGTGTTATTAGCAGGACATCCTGCAGCAAATCTGCTTACTGATACCACTGGAAATCAACACAAGCTAAAACATAACAGTACTGTACTCAAATTTATAGTTTTTGTTTTGGGTGCTTCCTCCAAAAACCTTTAAGGTCCCAGAATCAGAACGGATACATTTATTATGTTTTCCAGCCCTCCACAAGAATTCCATGTTTGTAGACATGAATCCTGCTTCACCTGATTTTAAACATCAAAACCAAATATGTGGTGTGGCTGTGTTCATGGAAGTAGTTTAAACATGCAAACCCACTGCGACTGTAAACATCTTGATGAGCTTCTGAAACATGCTAAACCAGCATCCAACTTATCAGACACTGTAAGTATGCAGGGAACATGGAGAATGCGATTATTCTGCAGCAGGGCTTGCAGGATTACCAGCTGCAGTGCTGGATAGAGGCATGTGTGCGTTCAAGGATCATGTAGAAGTGACAAGCTTAAGACTTTGTAGAGTCCAGCTGCTCAATTATGAAACATGACCATACCGCACTGTCACCCATTTGACCAAATGGCCCACAGGGTTGACAGAGAGCTCAACAGCCAGCTGTCATTGTAATGAGGCAGGATATGCTGGCTGACTGCAGGCACACACACACTCGTGCTGCAGACACATGCAGTGGGCTGTCGCTCAGAATAACTTTGTTCCGTTTTCTCTGTTTTAATGTCATATAATATTTATTTGACCTTATGCTCAGCTTCCATCCATTCTGCATCATTTCCTTCAGAATGTTCTGAATGTATTGCCGCAGTATCGTGTGATTTGCCGCAACAAAGCTGCTGTAACTCATTTTCTGTGAGAGCTGATTTCTGATGCTAATTTCTGATGGCTCATATGCTGATCATCATCAGATGATCTGTGTCAGTTTCCAATTTGTCTTCTGGGAAATATGTAAATGTCCTAGTACCCTTCAGAAGATACAAGACATATTTACATACATTCCCAGTATGCAAAATATTTATACATATTTATACAAAGAGATATTGATTTACAGTTATTTACAGTTACAGTTGATTATTTACAGTATATCTACACTCATAAAAATAAAGGTTCGTAACGTAGGTTCTTTGGGAGAAAAGATTCTTTCATGTCATTTCTTACAGTGTACATGTATATATTTATGTTGTGTAAACAGGATGATAATTTATCTGCCTTCACTAGATTGATCTTAAGTCTGAGGTTTTTCTGTCCATCGCACCGCTCTGTCTTTCTGTTTCAGTGCTCTTTATTTCTCTCGCTATCATGTTATGAAGTGAAAGCTGTAGCACTTTATGTTTTGAACAGAGCAGAGATGTATAATGAAGCTGGCAGATCAGCCCGTCAGATGTTTCACTGCTCGTTGTGAAGTCACACAGCAAATGAGTGAAGCTTGTGAAAGAGCGGACGGCCCAGAGGAAAGCGCTGACCTGTCTTCTTATGCCACAGCCCACTTCCAGAGGCAGGGCCCTGACCCCTCTGAGCCCTGATGGATAAATATTTCAGCTCCTCTGTGACCCGAGTACAGTTCTGATCAGTTTTGTGCCGCACTTCAAAGATCTGACTGTGTCTTGACGGTCATTCTTTAGCGTAAGAGGTGGATCGCTTTTCTACTGGTTTCATTTGGTGCTAATTCACTCCATTCACTCACTCATGACAGGCGAGTTTGAGTCCCGCTCTGTTTAATGGTTCTCACTCGCTCTTGTGCTATATCTGTCTGTGTCTGTCAAATGAATGGCCTGTTCAGACCAGCAAGCTCTAATTGAAGTGTGTAACTGTTCAGAAATGATCAACTCTCTGACAGCTGCCTTTTTGATAGGTCAGATGCTCTAAATCTAATGACGATGAAACCGAGAGCAAGCTGTCACCTGGAAACAATCATGCTTCATACCCGAGTGGCAGAAATGTTGATGACTGTGTCTTTGACAGTTGTGTCCAGGTGGCCACAGCAGCAACTCGCACGCCACCTCAAATATTTAAAGATTCTGGGAATGCTGACGTGTGTGATGGGAATACCCGTTAATGCTGAATTATTCCAACCGGAGAATGGCTGTACAGCATCTGTGTGATGATGGTGTGACACAAGAAGCCTTTATTTTTCTCCACTGAAGCATTTTAATGAAGAAACTGTCCCGGCTGTTCTTAGCCAACACCAGCTTAACAAAGACATTCTCACTTTGTGTCTCTGGTTTTCCAAATAATTACAGACCAACACCATTTAAAAATATGCATTTTGTATTATTATAGTTTTATAGTTTTAAATTGCAATCTGACATTTCAGAATGTAACAATGCACAAATTGCAGTTGCATTGCTAGAAGCTTTTACCTTCTTGTGTGGTGTTTAAAAACTCTGATTTTTGATGGT
Organism: Botia almorhae; assembly: GCA_036877575.1. NCBI lineage: Eukaryota > Metazoa > Chordata > Actinopteri > Cypriniformes > Botiidae > Botia > Botia almorhae. The sequence continues at coordinate 3,535 of JAZGTJ010006799.1, read as the reverse complement.
CCACATAAATGGATGATGATGATGATGATGATAAAAGTAGTAAATAAAACATGTGTTTTCCTCTGGTAGTTTATGTTGCACTGTGTCTACTGCCTACATACACAGCTACCTTCTAAAGCAGCACGGAACGTATCAATAGAACTACATTATTTGTCAGTGGAAGGCTGTACATATTAAGAATAATAACGGTCAAACATGCCATTTTAAACCAGATTAAATTATATTCACTGACACCTGTGATACAGCATTTTGAATTTGGCAAAAATAATCTATTTTGTTTTATTTTATATATTGTACCCATGTGATAATTAAAAATGCTGCCTACATAGACAGCTCACTGGACCACAGACTTGAAACAGAATGGAGGAGAAAGTGAAAATAAAAGACAGAAAATCAAAAAGAAGAAGAGAAGCACTGATGTAGAGAAAGCGGCAGACAGTACGTGTATTGAGTTACGGAGGACCGATTGAGAAAAGACAGAAGAAAGTGTGAGAATGAGAGCCAATCAAAAGAGCATTTGAAGCGAGTCAAGCAGTCTTCCTCCACTTTCATCTCATCAGTCCAGTAAAAGAGAGAGCCAGAGAACTGTCCCTACACAAACACACACACATATGCACAACACATCTGTCGTCCAGGCCAGCACTGAAAAGAACAGTTACTTGCCTTCATGTTGTTTCTGAACCTGTTTTCTCTGTTTGGTGAAACAAAATGAAATACAAGGAAAGTAGATGGTGATTTATACTGCCAAAGTCAGCAAAGCAGCATGAAATTAGTCCATACGATATATGTGTCATATTCATTTACATTTATGCTTTTGACAGACACTTTTAGCCAAAGTGACTGTAGAGCTTTCAAGCCTAGCTGTACATTTTATTGTGTTACCTGGGAACTGAACCCGCAACCTTTGCGTGACTTTGACTCCCCTCAGATCTGAGACACGCCGCTCTGTAATTGATATTCCGAGAGGCTCTTGGGGACAGAGGCTTGACTGGACAGAAAATCCACTTGGCACGGTTCAGAACATGAGATGCCTTTGGCTGCAGTGACATATGGTGCAGCATAAGCCACCTTCATCCTCAAACTTTCCTTCCGCCCACTGGTCAAGCGTTCACTGGCTCACGGTCTGAGGCACACTGACATGGAGTGTGTTATCTTTGTCTCGGCTCAGGCTGGAGATGATGCGGTTTAAACCCTGAGGCCGGGCTGTGTGCTCTCACACTGAGTTTGTCAGTGTTTTTTTATAGACATGCTTCTTGGGAACCTATTGTCAATGACTCGTTTAAAAGCATTTGCTTTCGTGAATGCCTCTAAATTGTACATTAAAAGTAAATATGATCAGTTTTAATGTGCAATGGGCTTTATGGAGGCAGTCTTGAATCACACAGTGTGTCTGATATGCTCATTTTTAGCATAAATAACTGGTGGTAAAGACTTCTGTCAGCCTCAGACAACACTAAAGGAAAAAGCTAAGGTTAAACAGCAGGCTTTGACTAAAATGACCTGGAGCCCTGAAATAGCTATTAATTTATTAAGAGATACTGTTAAAGCAATTGTGTTTAATGAAATGCCCCAGAACCAAAGCAGCTGTCATGATGTGTCAAAGCAACAAACAAAATGCAATTACCTACAGTACAAACCACAAGTGTGGGGGAAGAAACTATAGCTTCACAACCTGTGAGCTTTTAGTGTTGGACCACAAACATTGACCCCACCCCCTTTTGAACGGTGAGACTAGGCCCTGCCCCCAATTGGTGATGTCACACTAAAGCATTTCTATTGGGTGAAACCGTATCGCCAGATTATTTTGGCAATTTATTTATTTCTTAAATACTTGCGTTTTTATTTTGCCCTCATGTGCTGAAATATTTTCTGTTCTTTTTGCTAGATTTTTAGAAATGTTAAAGCTTAGCACATATATTTGATATCAGTCAGCTTTATTTGTTTAGCAGAACAATGACACCATTGTTGAGATGAAAAACATGGCAAAGATTACCCAGTGTGACTGTTCTGATGTGTCACTTGTTGATTAATCATGTTTGATAAGGACACAACGCAAAGCTGCTCATGTATCACAATGACAAAAACTCATTGAGGAAAGTGGCTTGTTACTTAAAAAGTGAGACTCTTTTTAAAACAGCTGTGCTACTGTCACACAACTCAAATGAATTTAGAAGCATCATTACTTTTAGTTAGTTACGGTAAACCACAGAAGACATTTTGTTCAGAGATTAGAAAGTGTTGTTGTATTAGAAATAAAGATAATCAGTGAAGCTCTGCTCCTCTGTATGGCTTATCACTCATAACACACTTGCTGTTAGCAGACCTTCAGCAAAAATGGAGCAATAATTCAGTAAGGAGAAAAACACTGGACAGAGGGAGGGGTGTGTGTACGTCATTTTACTTTCCTCACAGGCTATTATAGGAATAATTCCCCCCAAATGAACATTGTGTCATTATGTACTTATGTACTCATTATTTTTCTCTGTGTAATATAAAGGGGAATGTTTAAAGGATTCTGCTTTGTCTGTATAAAGTTACTGTGTGTTTCAAGCTCCAAAACAAACACCATAGAAGTATGATTAAAAAGTCTATATTTGTGTTCTGTATTCTTCTGGGTCTGTGTGATGACTTTCTGCTACAGGTTTTAGAATATTCTTTACACTTTATTTTTTTGGAGCAAATTATCATTGCATGAAAAAACTGTGCAGCAGTTTTCTCCTGTTTACATAACTGAGTCACATGGGTTTGGAAGGTTTGGACGTGTGATAATAATAATGTATTATTAATAATAAATAATGTCAGAACTCCTTTTGGTGTGAACTTTCTCACACTGTGGTGGTCAGAAACAGTCAGGACAGGTTGAAAGTGTTGCACTCTGAAGTTAAAAGACCTGGAGATGGATAAGATGTGCCCGAGACCAGACTGTGTGAGAGCCAGACTGGCAGCAGAGAAAGGAGATGAAAAGTAAAAGCGAACAATACGTCAGTGCCAGAGAAAGCGCGTCTGCTTCCCAGAGGCCTGAGGAGGTGCAGGTGTAATGATGGCAGGACGCTTGCTTTCTACATCCAGCAGGCTGGGGGGAAATGAGGGAAATTGGATCTATCGGCGCTGTGTGAGTACGTGTGTCCTCGATGCGGGAAGTCGTCTCTTGCTAAAGGCTCACTGCAGATGAAATGAGCTCTTACCTGAAGAAATGATTGAGAAGTTAAAGAGAAAGTGAGAAATGGATTGCTGCATTTGTCCTTTCATTGTGAAGATGTGTCCTGCAGATAGACCCCATTGAACAGACATGACTGCAGACTGAATGTTCCTAATCGTTAACGTCAGAAACGCTATTATTTGAACCGCTGAAGAATAACGCTGAATTTTTAATAAGTGTGATTAGAAGTGAATGTCTGAGATGAAAATTAGCTTTACCTGTAGATCAACAGTTCATTTACATTTTACATTTACATTTAGTCATTTAGCTGACGCTTTTATCCAAAGCGACTTACAAATGAGGAAAGGAAGCAACTTCGATTACAATAAGAGACAA
>JAZGTJ010006798.1:0-24141 GCA_036877575.1 Botia almorhae | reverse complement strand
AAAAAACTCCAGTGCAATTTCTTTAATCCTAACGCACAAGAGCGCTTCATTCATGAAGGGATGCGGGAGTTGAACGCGTACGCGCACCGCGTGCTCCGTGCGGTTCTGTGCGCCACGCGTTTAAACACAAAAAAGTTTAAAGATGTGCTTACCTAAAATGGCTACTGCGGCAGCCAAAATACAAACAGCTATTATTTGGTGAAGTTTAGCGCTGGCCGCCTGCGACAACAGCCTAACTTGCGTTTAGGCCCGTATTCTGCTATTCGCCATTGGGCGCGTCTGCGCGCAGCTGGGCAGACGGGTGTTCCAATTGGTCGGTGAGCTGTCAGGCAAACGACGCGGCGCAAAGCTTGTGTGAGAGACACGTACCGCCTGCGACCATTGTGCACCTTTAGCCCCTCGTGTGGATCTGCGTCTTTTGCGTGTAAATCGGGACCTTCTCCTAATTCAGTCCTTCGTGGATGACCGAAAGCGTGCGACACGCGTTTGTCAACGTCTGGGAATCTCGCGGAACGGATTCGTTCGCGTTTAGCGCGTCGCGTCCGGAGTGCTAAAGCTACGCTGTGGGTTTTATGTTTCTTCTCGCTCGCATCCACCAATCATGATGCTTTTTACTCATCATTACGGCGCCTGAGAGAGAGGAGAAAAAAATCAAACATTCCACGTCTTTGCTCATGTTTCATATCCCGGATGTGAGAAAAACTGGGGTTGTAATAAAGCACGTGGGTGAAGCTGCGTACTTCCCTGTGGTGTGTTGTGATTCTTGAAGCTCGTTTAAATAACAGATAGACTTTATAGAGAGATACGCGTCGTGCATCAAACAGTCTGGGTTATGTCATGCTTACATTTGGGTGTACCTGCACGTACTGTGACGGTACTCTGGTACATAACGGTGTCAGACGGTAAAATCATGGTACGGAAATACATACCGTGATATGTTTGTGGTACTCAATGGTATTTGTTATGGTACGTGTCCAAAATACCATACTAGTACCATGGTGCATTATGATGCCTTGTTCTCTCCATGATTTAATGGATGTGTATTGTGCCATGGCAGTGCCGTGTCTTATGTACTACAGTATTTCTCTGCTATTCTTTGAATTATCTTGGCATGCATTGACATACAAATACTGTGGTTTATAAATATGGTAATAATTTAGCGTCATCTGGTTTAAATCATGGTACCATGTGATATAGTTTGCATGAGTATAAATGAATGATTAAAGGTTTATTCACCTCATACTTGTTACACAGATCACAGAAATCAGCTGATACTGTACTGTGCTTTTTTTGGATATACTGTGTATGGTATGTTAATTTGTAACAATGTAATATGGATGTAAATACCATATTACTTATCAAAGTAAAATTGCAATCTTATACCATCTTTGTCCTATGTTACAGCCACAGTAAATTCTTGTAAGGGGGATGTAATAGAGATAACTGGGCTAAAGGATCAGGGTGGACCTACAGTACAACCGAAAAAACCCTGAAAAGGTCAAATACAGTTATACTGTAGTTAGAGGACCTCCTAATCCAGTACAGTACATGATGGATCCTCAGACCTACTGGCTAAAAACGGATGTTGCGATATGTTACACTAATCATATATCAAAATGGAAAGTTTACAGTTTCGGAAGTTTGCAACTTTGCAAAACTTTCCAGAAGATGCCTGAAAAGCTGAAACTGGAACTTTTCTCTGGAGGTTTCTGGCGGTTGTTTTGGCTTGTGATTGTATTGGACCTGCAGGAAGTCGAGTTACTGTTCCAAGCCAAACCACTGTCACTGGCCATGAGCTTCACTGAAGACAAACACTACTAAAATTGTTAATATATTAATGATTTCTATTTATTAAACATTTTGTACATTTACAATTGTTTATGATGATTCTTACTGCAGAGCATTTGTAATGTTGCAATTATAAAGTCAGTAGCTAAAGAAAGCTGATGGTCTTACTACTAATATATAAACAGCCTCATTTCAAAGATATTGTTTTCAGATATTTCTAAAATGTTTATCTGTGTCAATGGCAGGTTCCCTCTGTGTCAACATGCCCCGCTGTAGTGACATCATGGTGTGTTTAATGAATGCTTCTTCCTGTCTTATCATTTCTGGAGCAGAATGTAATGTGACATATTAAAGTAAACTTAACCCGAGAAATATTCACTGGAGTGTGACAACTTGCCCCGGCCCACTATATTATGATAGAGGCAAAGATTCAGAGAGTGAGCAGGAAATTATCTGCACATCTGTTGAAGAGCACCTAACAAACCTCTAAGGTCCCTCTCATCTCTACCTCTCTCTCTCTTTCTTTCTCTCTGCATGTCTCTCATCCTCATTTATTGGCCATAAGCCCAAAGTATCTCTGGGCTTCAGTTTATGACGGTAATTTATTCAAGAACATGGAACTATAAACACTCCTGCAACACATCTGTCAGTACAACAAACTTCAGGCCAAAATATAATTTCTCTCTAAATCTGTCTCTCCTTTAAAACTTAAACACAAAATCGACGTTTTTAAAACAGAGCTTCGGCTGAACGTAACAGCACTGAATACAGATAACTACAGTGAACTGCAGGTCACAGGTGTGTGTATTACTGTAGAACCAGCAGAGGGCAGAAGTGACTTCATCTTAACTAACAGGGTCTGGAGCTGGTTGACACACTTTCTATCCCAGTGTGTATTTGTCAGAGGGTTTGTTTTTGAAAGCCATTTTATAGACACAAACCTAAAAGCTATTGAACATTTAAAATGTTGATGAGTTAATATTGAAATCTTAGATTTTTAATAGCAAACTTTATTAGTTAAAATGCTGACATCAAACTCTCACTAACTGGAGATTTTTCCCAGCAGGATTTTAGTCTGAGTAAAACAATCGAGACATTAAAGAGAGATTATTTTTACATTATTTGTACATGTTTTAGGAACATGCATACTGTATTTACTGTACACTGTAACAGATGAAAATGTGAAGTTGTTACATTAATGAGCTGTTATTTCCACTTTAAATAAAATGGCTTTTGTTGCTGTAACTCAAAATATTAAGATTGGTTTAGTCAAAAAATATTTTATATCTTAATAAAAAGTTCCTGTTTACTTTATCTTGTTTAAAGATTCTAGTCACAGTTTCCCTCAATGCATGTGTCTGTCTGTCTGTCTGTCTGTCTGTCCATCACAGAGTCTGGAATATTTAGAATCCAGTGCACAGAGCTCATCCAAACTCATTAAATATTTCCCTCACAGCACAAGACTGTTTGGAAATATGTGGAAACTGGTACAGTTTAATTTAGCCCCAGACCATCGGGGGTTTTGGCCAAGTGTCTCATCTGTGTATTCAGAGGATATTTAATGTACTAGTTCAGTTTGTAATGAAACGGGTCCAAGTTTTTCAGTTCCGTCACGCTGCCAATGTGCAAGACCCGCCAAGAAAGAGTGGAAGAATTCTGAATTTACAGCTTTGATGTGTTTCTGGTCTGGTATGATACACTAGAGAAATGACAAAGGATTGTGGGAAAACTGAAATGAAAAAAATGGGAGGGGAAAGGAGAGAGAGAGAGAAAGTGAGAGAGTGTGTAAAAGTTAAAGCAGAAGGGAGATTACTGTGAGACCGGCTAAAGCAATGGATGAGAAATAAAGAGAGAGAAACCGAGATGTGGTCACGTTGAATGTGTGCTTGTCATTTTGCCTTCTGAAAGCTGCTTCTTAGAATCAGGTGTTATTTCTGAAACATACACTATCAGGAGAGAACAGACATCTGTTGGCAGACGCGCACACATGCACAGCGCCTCAGAGATGAGTTTACATGACTCCCCACGTAGCTGTCACACGTAAACCTGCTCTGGAACAGAAGAGTTTCGAATACGGTAAGAGAAATTCATGCTGTTTTAGTTCATTTTAGAACTACAGACCAAACATCACGTTCTTGCATGTGTTGCATGTCCAGACTGCGTGTTCTGTCTGCTTTTGTCTTCATGTTTTTGACGCAAAGAGTGAAATGTGACAAAGTGTTTAGAGTACAAAAGTTTACTGCTGACACTTGGTGATCAGCATCATTTTTAGGGTATTAAAATATTTCTGCCCACTTTATGTTTGAACATCCTTAAACAGTGACACTGGTCCAACCAATGGTGTGAGTTTGGGGCAGGGCTGTCTGTTTGGCAAACCATCGGGAGCCAGTTTTCAGACACTTGTTTAAAAACCTGTCATTATTTCTGCAGTTCTATTTGTTGAGGTGATGGGTGCAGAAATGACACACTGCCCCTTTAAATGATTGTCTTAAAGGTTTAGGATGTACTGTAAAACTGAGTGTTATTGACATTGTCATGTTGTTTATTAAATGATGACAGCTTTCCTATGATGCCCTGTGTCTTTGTGCCCCCACACAGCATCTTTGTGTGGCTTTCTCATTCAGGTGGTGATGAGGTTTTGGTTAGGCTTCAAGAAAATGAATCTAACCAAAAGTTGGACGCTTCTTCCTTAGTCTAAAGTTGTTGTTTATTATTTCAGCTGCTGGCACGTGTTGCTGGAAAAATCGCATGTAACAATATATCTCTGAGCTAGTGAGAGACAGGAGTGGAATATGTTCAGGTGATTATAGCTTTATGGTGAATACACAAGTAACAGCAGTATTGAAGGCATGTACTGCGGGTGTTTACATGCATGCATGCTCATATGCGTACATACATTAAAAAGTGGTCTGGTTTTCTTGCATTTGGCAGAGCTGTACGGATAATGAAATAAAAGTCCTGGATTCATAAATACATTTAACCTGTGGCATGCTAACAGTCATGACAGAAATCATTTTGACACATTCCTTTGTTTGTGAAAAACAAACCAAAATTGTATTTACAGTACAGCACATCTGTGGGGCTGTACTGTAAGTTCATTACTGTAAAGAGATTTTATTGTAAACACGAGTCAACATTATTTTCTGTAATAATGTGTGAGATAGAACCTGCCGTGTTCCTTCATGAGCGCTCGTGTTGTTGCTCTCTGAGGAACACAACTGACCTCTGCATGATGACAAATGATGTTTCATGGAATTCTTTGTCATGCTCTAATGCAAACCAGTGGCTGTGGAAAAAACCTCAGACAGGTTCCACAGCCCTCGATGAATGAGTTCACCACGAGACGTTTTTCAATATACACTCCATCACGCTGCTGCTTAACTCCTCTGCTTCAATTTCCCAGCATTCCCTCTTTCTAATGCCCCTCTGTGGGAATCTGAGACTCAAAAATACAAGACAGACACAAAACCGTAAGAACCAGCATGTGACTGCAAGAACGTTTTTTGATAACGTTGAGAGAACTTTTAGAGAATATTAGCAAACTTTCTGAGAACGTTGTCTGTTAGATAATCAAGCAATCTTAAAATGCTGCTTATTTTCTCTCTCTCGCTCTCTGTTAATCTCTTTTGGTTCTTGGTGTTCGTACTCTTCCTCAGGCTTTGTTTCTGTTTTCACAGACAGAAACACCTTTTGAGGGAATGTAGAATTTAGATTCTGAACATGGTTCCCTTATGAGGGGCTGTTACAGGAAATAAGGCAGCAGCCACTGAGAGCTTATTACAGGATTGTCATGTTCTGTTAGAAAACCTGTCAAAGATTTGGAACATTTGGCAGCTGTGTGGTTCCATTACCTGCTGAGAACAGCGATGTAAAGAAAACACACAGATTTGGGATTTTCACCCTAAATCTTTTCAGATAAAGAATTGTGGCATATTACCATAGTACATAATACATAGCTCTCTGGCTTTCTGTTTTATCATAGAGCCCATTGCAAAGCATTCTGGGATTTCCTTGTCTACAAACGCTACATGTGAGGTTTCCTTAAAATTTGGCCAAAATTAGAAGTCTTAGTAGTGCACTATTGATGCCTTAAAAGCTGTCAGCTCACTAGTTTCAGGAACGGGTGTCAGATCCGTGATTCAGTTCAGTTCCTGTAAACATTGTGTGGTTTAACAATAATCTAATTTTCTGCAATCAATTAGTAATGTCTGGAAGAATTTAAAACAAATTCCTTCAGACTCTTAAAACTGCCTTGACCATTTTTTCCACATCTGTGTGAGTTGGTGGGGCTTTCCCAAGTAAAGATCATGAACAGAGATATATTGTCTTGGATGTTCCCCGTGAGAATAAAACACACCCTCCTAATCGAATTTAAACCCTCAACATAAACGCTTTAATTCATAAAATATCTCTGTAAACCTGCAGAAACTATACAAAGACTTGAATTTAATTACTGAAAAAACTCTTGCACCCTGTTAATGTATGACCATGTGTACGTATGAGCTTCACTATCCACACACACACACACACATGAGCAGTTCCTTCAAACTCAGCTGCTTGTCTGCTTTAGATAACATGTTTGAAACATTTATCTCAGGTTCAGCAGCTCCCTCTGATCAGTCAGGAAGTGTGAGTGGACAATTAACTGTCTTAAAGGAACAGTTACCCAAACATCTCATTTACTCATTTAAAGTCATTTACTCACTCTCATTCCACATCCAATGGTGGCTCTAAAAACATAAAATAACAAAGTTACAATATACAGTAGCTTCATGCATATTTTAGCTTCTTGCAACACTTTTAAGTTGTAAGAACGTTTCCCTAACATTTCTATTAAGTGACAAAAATGGAAAATGTTCTAGAATGCTCTAAAAACATTCAAAACATCCAGTTTTTATACATGTAAATGATATGTAGTGTTTAAACAGTTAAATAGTATCAGTTTGATAACTTTGAGAGAACGTTTAGATAACATTAGCCAAGAGGGGAACAGACTGAGACAAAAATTGACACAACTTCATCACAACATCAACATCATTTACAAGAGTTGTGAATCATAATCACCTAAAGCTTCATGATCCCCCTAAAGCTTTAGGTGAACGTGGGGTGTATCTCTGGAATCCATACTGTCTTAGATATGTAAATTAAAGCAGCATATGTCGGCAGTGATATCAGAATACACTCTGGAGCGCTGGAGTTACACGGTGGGCTACAAAAACAAGGCGGAAGTTGAAACAGTTTCTCCAGCAATCAGATCTGAAAAACAATTTCCGTGTGTTTATGTTAGTTACAAACGTATGGGAATATGAGCACAGATCATATATTTTTAAAGGTGTGGTGTGGCTATGAAAGAAAGCAGCTCACATGCATGCAAACGTACACGTGTGTGAGAGGGCGACAGATTTGTGTTTGTATTTAACTTCAGTGGTGGAAAACCCTGCTGAGATACCCTCACATCCAACACACTCTCATCCTCGATGAACTCACCTTCCTGCCACTCGTTTACACAAGAAAAACAAAGGAGAGACGTGCAGGAAGTGTAGAAGAACGGAGGGATTTGCACATCAAACATGCAGCCAGAAGTACAATCATTCTGAGAACTTACAGTGAGGTGGACACAGGTGGACTGAAGCCAGGCCGGAAAGCACCATTTTGTAAAAACATGCCGGCCAAGTATCTCAGTCCAGAAACAGGACAGACTGCTAAATGTCACAGAGGTCAAACCAGCATTGAGCTAAAAGCTGCAGTTGAGGTGAGAAATAAACACTTCTGAACACTGTTCAAAAAGGAACCTAGAACCATCACAGTATAGAGGTTCTGAGTTGCTATATGGTTCTTTGAAGATTACAAAAGTTCTTGACGTTACATTATAAGGATTTTATATCAATATATTAATTTCTGGGTTCTTTAAAGCACAACTTTTACTTAGAGATAGTTTTCTAGAGAACAATACATCGCTAAATATAATGAATTTAATAGCATAACAAATAATCATTTAATCACAGCATCTCAGTGACCTTATAACTGACTCTACAAAACGATGACATGCAGACAGTACAGGATCAAAACATTTACACTCCTGCTTCACAAACTGTATTCACTTCAGGCCATATGGCAAACACAAACTGGATGCCCAGCCCCTCAAAACTCTGGGATCTATTAAAAGACAAAAAAACAAACAGCCAGAGCAAAAAGTAAATAAAAGAAGAAGAACAAGAACTGGTTGGCATTCGCGCTGTCTGCTTTGAAGCGCTTTGAAGTGGTCACTGGGTTCAAATGTGACGCTCTCATGTGAGAAGCAAGTTTATCATCTATAAATGCTTCAATCATTCGATGCATGTCCTCATTTATACAGATAATCACATCATGCTGTTGTTCATATACACATGAAATCATTTCAGCTGTCTGTTGCTGCCACATCAGCATTTAAAACCAGTTGTATGTTGAAACTGGGTTAGAACAAATGACTGAACAAATAAGACCTTATTAAATGTTCTTACATATTCTAATACAACTGCAAAAATAGTAAAGATACTGTTTTTCAAAAGAGTCAACAATATATTCTGGATCTGTCATGGAAAAATGTTTAAAGGAAATACAAACTACTAAAACTTGTAGCTGGCAACGTTTTACAGAAGACAGTTATGGATAAATCATGTGCCCATGTCTACTGTATAATCCAAAAGGATCAGTCTTCCAAAACTCCAAATATCAGCCAATGAGGTGAAGGCATTTGGATTAGGTAAACCAGAGACATTTTCATACAGACATACAGCAGTATCAGATAAACCATAAACCCACATCCTCTGGAAACAGCCACCATTCAGAACTTTTGTTTCATGGTTTTTCTGTGTTGTCATAGCAACACAAAGGCTGTCACGTTTTAAAATTATATCATCAAAAACATCCATAGATTGCAAGGACTGGAATTATACACATCACAAAGATGCCCCTTCAGTTTCTGAGCGACTGATCTGAGGACAGCGGAACTCTCGGGACAGTCAGTCATTTTGTGGTTGTCACAGATGGTCAGATGGAATCAGATATTTTTGATGCTGGTTTTAAAGGAGCACATGGAGAAACAGTGACCTTGTCTTCACTCTTAGAAGCTCTTTTGAAGAAACATTTAAAGTAATTTAGCACAGCCATAACAAAACTGCTAGACATTTACTGTGAAAAACCCAAATTGTGTTATTATGAAAACAAACTTGGGTTTGTGTTCACATTATTAGATTCATTTGAATATAAAAAACAAACCTGAAAATAACACATATAAGACAGAAGATCATTGGATATTACTATCATGAGAATACAGAGAAACCCTATTTGGTTTTTCTCAAAATAAGGGATAGAAATAAGGAAGTGATTATTGAAAGACGAGGTCATGAATCAGGATAAGAGATACAACATCTGTCCAAAACATTCCACTCCACCACCGGGAGTTTTCTATAAAGAATATCTCTGTTATCCGCAGACCTAATAAACGCTGCTGTATTTTATGTTGGAGGAGGAATTATGAACTGGTATGTTGTAATGGTGAAACATGTGGTTTTATGTTCCCAAATTAACACAGAGGTTTACAACCGCTCCACATTCCCAGCACTTTCAATTAGAACACAGCCGACAACTAACGAATGGACATTTATGACTGTGCGTGTCTGAGACAGCGAGGGAGAAAATAAAGAGACTTTCTTCTGTACCTACACTTCAGTCAACATGAAATCAACAACGACCCTTATTTACTTTCCTAATATAGCATTATTCAGGGGCCCCTGGGGGCCAATAATGATGCAGTGAAAAAAGCAATTATGTCCCAACAATTACTCCTGGTTTAAATGGCCTTTCCACACATACACACACATGCATATACTCCTATATCACACACACATAATTGAGGCCAGGCGCCCCTCAGAAAACACAGTGGAGTCTTATTCTAAGACATGTTTATTTCCCATATGTTTACTGTATCTGCTCTCCATTGCTTTACATGTGCAGCTGTGCTGGCGTACTCATTAGTTTGTTAAGTATAAACTTTTCAAAGATTGACTGTTAAAAAGACTGTTAAAAGATTGACTATAATATAATGCCATTTCATTATTTATATGTTGCTTACAAAAAATGCATTGTGTCAGAACACACAGTTATTTTGACTGGCCGACAGTGAAACAGTTAAACCAATTCTTTATCTACTGTACCAGCAGGAGCTAACTAGTGAAGCTAACCAGACTAACCTGACCACATGGCTTTTGAAAGCCAAAACAAAACCTTCTTTATGTTCCATTCCAACTTCCTGTTTCCACAGGAAATAAAAACTGACTTTGACTTTCCACACAGAAATAAAATCTGACTTTGAGTAGAACTGACACATTGAATTGATTTAATAAAAACAAACTGTTTTGTGATTTTGTTTGTTGGTTTTTCAAATTCCAGTTTGTCCCAAGACTCTGCCCTCTTTCTGTCAGCTACTCACTCACTCCCTCTCTCTCTCTCTCTCTCTCTTATCCAGATGTTCCTCTTTCCTACCATAGAAGTTTTATTTCTGCAATAAAACTGTTTCTGTCATCTAATACGACCGAACCTGGACCAAGTGCTGTGTGTGTGAGAGAGAGAGAGAGAGAGAGAGAGGTCATAATAACCAACAAGATTCATGTGCATAACTGCCTGTTAATCTCTGCACAAGAGCCCTTAAACTCAAGGTTATTTGGCACATTAACTAATTAATGAGCTCAACTGAGAACTTCATAAGTTAATACATGGCTACATGCCGTGAACCTGTAGATATATATAAAATCAATCTTGGGTGTCTCTGTATTTTTTCTGTTTTGTTTAGTGGTGTGTTTCTGTATTGGGCAACAACTTATAAACTTCAACTTCATTTGAACTACATGATTTAATGTAGCCTGTATGTGTGTGTGTGTGTGTGTCTGAGAAAGTGTGAGAGAGAGAGAGAGAGAGCGAGAGAGCTCTCCAGGGTTTGCTCTGAGGGAGGTACAGTTCATTCACAGCTAATTCTCTCATGAGATCTCCTTCCTGAAAGTTATTTCAGAGTGAAAAACTCTTATACTGCCCCACAATCATAAACCATAGGAAATAAACACACGTCATGTTTTAGTGAGTTCTGGGCAGTGCTGTAAAAGTGCTCACCTTTAACTCTCTGTAATACTCTAAACATGACTCGTGTCCTCATTTAATGGAAGTCTAAGATTCATCTTCATGTATCTTCACTGCATCATTCATACATATAACTACAAAAATAACTCGAAACAGTGGCTTCCAACCAATAATAGTTTGTGACCCTTCACTGATGCCTCGTTATGACCTGCAGAGTCCATCCCACCCTATTTAAAAAACCAGCGTGACCCTTACAGTGTGACCCTTACAGTGTGACCCTTACAGTGTGACCCCGCCCCTCCTGTGCTTTTCATGATCCACAGGTTTATGTGCTTTGGATTAGTGATCTATTCCCTGTCACACAAGATTCAATGAGTCTCAAATGATCAATGACCATCAGTTTGTTTTCAGGACATTATCAGTCAGTGTGAACTCTCTCATCATGTTCAATTATCTCCCACAGTCGCAGTGCAACAAACAACAGCGTTCTCTGGAATTGTAGCAATGCTGCTTTGAAACACAATTCCAATCTGTAATTCCATGATACGTCTCCTATCAACACTTTTGTTTTTCCTCTTCCTGCCAAAAAACAAATGAAAAAGAAACGTTTTAGTACAGCACTTTCTCATGCTAGACATGATCCCTGGGCTAATATTTTGATTGGCCAGCCCTCAAAAGTTTAACTGTGTCCCAATGATTCAGCTGGATAGATACACAATAAGTGTGTATTTGCTGTAGACACAGGACTAAAGATGTATGTAAATATGTATACTGATATATATTATAGATCAGTGTTAGTCATGGGGGTACACATCATGGCTAAGTGATAGAAATACATGTATATATATTTTATATAACTTTTTGAGTAAATGAGATATTTAAGATATTGTTTATGATATTTTATGATTTTTTCTCTCTAAAACAGCTTAAAAGGTTTATTTGTTCAATCCGAAGAAACGTTCACTTCAACCAAACAGCTGCAAATACTGTAAATTAAAATAAAGTAAATATTAAATTAAATACAAAATAATTAAATGAAACAAAACGGTTTTCACACTGGAAAGAACACAAGAAGAAGAATATTTCATTTATACACACCAACAAAATAACAATATTCATCAACATTTTTACTAATACACATGAATATATCAATACTGGGCAGAAGTACATCCAGTAATGTGTGATCTGTCTAAACTGTTTTGTGTGAATGTAATTATTATAAACAATTGTCATGTCTTTTCACAAATAAAGCAAACGTTTATAACATGTCTCTTCTGTCGCGGACACACAGCGTCTGTGCTGTTTATATACTCCAGGCTATAATAAACACATCACATCTGGATACTTTTGAAAAATATCATTAGTTTTTTAATGTGGTTTGGGGGAAAACACACCTAAAACAGATGGTGTTCAGTTAACCCTGGTGCTAAAGTCCATTTAAATGACTTTTAGACACTTAGACTGTCTGTGTGGGGTTGAACTTTGCTAAGTCACATTTAACATACTTTGTTTTCTCTAACCTTATAAATAAAACACAGTAAAATCATGCTACTTTATTATATGGCACTCCGCGATGATCATATTTAGTTCTAAAACACCACGTCACTGAGCGTTCCTTATAAAGCACCTGTCAGAGTTACACGTGTGCCAGAACACTGTTTCCATGGTTCTGAAACCCAGAGTTCTCAAACTTCTGTTCCATCAACCCCCCACAGTTCTGTATCCAGTCCACAGATCTCTCTCTTCCTCCTGCAGGAAAAGACCATGAGTTACTGTTCTGTGGAGATCGGCAGTCGCCTCTGTGTTTGCGATCAAGACATCTCTGTATCTCTCCTCATCATCCTGTGTGTCTCTCGGCCGTCCTCTGTGAGTGTCTCTCGTGTGCCACGGTCAACACAACCGGTTCCTTCAGCCAAACATGTGCAAAAACCATAAGAACACACAGCAACTAATAACAGTGGCTCAAAAAACATGGCCGCTTACACCTAACACTCTATGAATGTCAAACCAATGATTTAATTTTCAAATGTTACCGCTCAGAGATTATTCTTTAATAGCTAGAGAGACTTCATGCAGTTCTCAGGTATATTGTCCTGACCCACAGTAAGATACAGAGTTTTAAAGTTGAGATCATTTACTGTTTGGAAGAATCGGGTGTTAATAATGATATTCGTGCACTTTTAAGTGCTTTGTGGTGTTTCAAATACTTCTGGGGGCCGCTGTAGGTGTTTTGAGACCTCAGAGTTTAAGAAAAGTGTAAAAACTGTTTATAACAACAGAAGAGAGATGAATGATGAGAGGAGATCAGGAACATACGCATTACTCATGTAAGAGAACGAGTGGCTGTCACTGAGGTTATATCTGCTCTGAAGCTTCAGCTGAGAAACGAGAGAGCGAGGGCTCGTGAGGGGCTTCATCATCAGCAGATGAGTGTGCATGTTAAATGTGACAATGACATTAATGGTGATGTGATTAGAGTTTAATATGCTGAGACAACTGTAAATAAACTCTTTATACGTTCATTTCCTGAAAGTGTAAACACTGCACCGCTTTCAGAACAACACTGTTTGTTTGAGCATCCTTAGCATGCCTTAGCAAATACCACCGATGAGAAAGAAGAAATGGGGTCTGGCTTGCAACACATGTCATACTCGAACCCTCAACTTCCATATGAGCACCAAAGCTCTACAGCCAATGAACCAAGCACTAAGATATGAGACAGATTTGTAGCATTTCTCTCATTTTGTGTGTGTGTTGCAGTGGGAGACAAGATGTCGGTGAAGCTAAAGTTTGATTATCCAGCTGATGGAGGACTGGTACAGCGGAGTCGTTCTTTCACTGGTGTCAACACACTCAGTGGACGGAGAAGGTAAATAAGTGTGTGTTCTGACTCGGGTGTGAACAGAGACGCTGCTTACATAAGCAACACAGCTGCTCTGTGCATGTGCGTGCGTGCGTGCGTGCGTGTGAGCATTTATGCATCTGTGCACATTTTTGTCACAATGTCACATCTCCATCTAAATAAAAGACTGAAAGTACACGACTGCAGATACAGGCAAATTTAACTCTTTCTTTCCACGGCTTTACAGAACTGGATTGTGGAAAAATGCTTTTTAATCATTTATTAAACTGCTTTAATCACTGCTGTCGGTCATAAGTCAACCAGAATCTTGGATTTTAGTTATAAAGAAACGTCACACTCCAGAAATGTTCTGAAACTATTCTACTTTTGTCCAAACTATTTGCAGTTAACACTGTCTGTTTCCAATAAAACAATTACTCGTTCTTAGAATGTAAATGCTAATGTGTTTTTGTAAACAACTAAGGCAAACATCAATAAATGACAAACAAATAAACACAAATGTAACAGAATTACTTTCTACTTACGATCAAGTAGTTTTAAGGTGAATTCTGCGTGTTTTACAGACGCAAAAGCTTTAAAGAGTTTTAACCTGAAAACAGACGTCACGCCTGACACTGTCCACTGAGGGATCTTGAATTACAGCCGAGATGTTGAACTGAGAGTCAGAGCTTGTGTTTTCTGCTGACCTCAGAGCAGCGTTTAGGAATGTGTTCCCTGCAGAAAAGAGATTATTTACATTGTAAAGTCAGTGAGTTTGAAGTGCTGTGTAAGCGTCCACAGACTGTCAAAACACAAGAAATTTAGAAGAATATACACAAGAATATACATGATATACATGATACATTAAAAATAGATAAACCCATATATCATTTATACCATTGTAGAAATGAAATCAATGGTCAAAAATATTTTACCTTCATTTGTTCTGTCTCACTCTGCAGACATTCATCAGTTCGTAGCTCTCTTCGTGCTAAAGCAGGGAAATCTCCCAGAATTTCCTCCTCTGGTCGCACGGGCAGCGGCGTCTGGGGAAAACAGCCGGAGCAGGTGGACAGAATCTTCCAGGCCCTACGCAAAGGCCTCAAGTATGAATTTCAGCTCTACCTGTTAAAATAAAAAAGAATAAAGAACCCTCGCTGTACCTGTTTATATAACACCTCTGTGTGGGATTATTTAGGGACTACTTGGAAAACCATCAAATGGAGCTGGACTTCCTGTCATCCCAGCAGAGAGACACTAAACGAAACTCCAGACTGGTAAAACATCTACTCTGATCCTAGACTAGCTTAACCCGTTTACACTCACACCAAACTAGTCCTGCTGCAGCTCAATTCATTGTTCAGTGAATTCAGTTTGTTTAATGTTCAATGTCATTTGTTTATTCCTCAGGCTTTTTTCTATGACTTGGAAAAGGTACGTTTTAACGTCTTCATGTAGTTTATTAAATATCATACAAGCCCAAATGAAAGATTAATGCTGTTTTATCCTTTATTTTGGGTGAACAACAGGAGATGCGAGTCTTAGAGCGATACATACGACGCCTGGAGTTTCAGATTAGCAAGGTAACATGATTTCAGATTAGTAAGGTAACATGATTTAAATACAAACATTGGTTAGCTTTTTAAATTCTACAATATCAATATATCGGACTGTAAAGTGAACGTGGCCGTGTGTTGTTGTCAGGTGGAGGAACTGTACGAGTCTTATTGTATCCAGTGGCGACTGTGTCAAGGGGCTTTGAACATGAAGAGAGCGTTTTCTCTTGCACCCTCTTCACGACAATCTCGAGAGAGTTTACTGGAGCTGAGCAAAAACCACAGACACAGTCTGGAGGTAAACTCTCTCCTGGACACAAAATACACAACATAACTATTAACAGACCATATGTAGCTTGATTTTCTCATGATAAACACTAACACAACATTGCTTTGTTGATCCTGCTTTGAGTAAACATTTTCAAGAGAATGTTTAGACATGAAAAGGATCATAAAAGGTTAAAAAACATGCACCACCTCAGCTTCATCCACACAAGCAAGAACATAAAGTTTAACTGCAAGAAACAGACATCAGTTAACACACATCTTCACCTGCAGGACATGTCTGTGATGGAAAGTGAACTGGAGATCCTGCTGGGAGAGCTACAAATCAAAATGAAAGGTACAAGACGTCCACTATATGCAGGAATCTGTAGATCAGAGGAAAGCCTGTCTTTTAAACCTGTCTACTCTCTCTTTCTTTCTCTCTCTCTCTGAGGCAGGGCTCATTGGCTTTGCTCGGCTTTGTCCAGGAGACCAGTATGAGGTGAGCGGTTTCAGCCCAACATCTCGAAGCTTCAGGGACATTTCTGGAGCATTTCATGTTTCATGGAACACAATATCAGAAAGGACAGACTGAGCTCCAGAAATGACACAATGAAAGTATCGCAACAGTTACAATTCTCTGAAGCCTCTAAAGACTGTTGAGATTTAAAGTTGAGATTCGCTGATGATTTTCAGTAATTAAGCACTTTTTGTATTTTGTCAGTTCCTCACACAAGCATCACATGACTTCAGATGTCCTGCGGGAGTCGTATGAACTGCTTTATAAAAACTGGATAAAGTTACTTGAGAAGCAACACTGCAAGAGTTTTCTTAAGAGTTTTCTTAAGGCTTGTTGTTAAAAAATGCGTCTTTGTTATCTGAGGAATTGTTTTATTCTGACAAACAAGACACAAACCTTGAAGTCATACACAGTCAAACCAGTGTGAATAAATGATAATTGTATTGTTTTGTTTTATTTAACGTATTTAAAGGAATATGACCCTAAAGAAGCACATTTGATCTACGATTGAACGTGCTGAGGCGCCTTTATGTTAAAATATTGAGCAGAAATGAGTTATTTCAGCAGCTATTTGCATGACATGTTTAAGACCAGGTTTCCAATGAGCTCATACACAATGGAATGTGGTCACGAGACCTTCATCAGACATCAGACACGCTCTCTCTGTCTCACACACACACACATAAAGGCCCCAAGATGTATTTGGACCTCTGAGACACTTAAAGTATATGAGTTTCAATGCATTAGATAACAACATTTCTATGCTAGGCCTCTTCCCAGAAATAACTTTTGTCAGGCATTTTTGTGATTACTTTTAAACAGTTGCACGCAAGTTCATTTTCAGTAGATGAAGTCAGTTCTGCTTCATCTGTCTTTAAATAAATGTTTTCTATAAGTTTTCTTTATTGTTACGGGACGCAGTAACATTCAGACATCTTTAGGTGTTGAAATACTTTTCGTGCTCACTATGTAGGTTTTAATCCGGTTGGGCCGACAGAGATGGAGAATCAGAGGAAGAATTCAGAGTGATGACAAACAGCTGTGGGATGAAGAGGAGATGGTCTTCCTCCCTCACATCCACAGCAACTTTGAGATTAAGGTGAGTTCATCCACATACACTCACGCAAACGCACACCTGCGCAAACATCACTTCCTGTCGAGGTCACGTGTGGGGGCTGTACTGACAGAAGCGTGCCGTCCTTTTGTCTGTGCACTGTTTGTTACATCTAGATAGAGTTTCATCTGACTGAAACCACCCACAGACCCCTGAGAGAAACCGATAGAGATGTTTAACAGACGCTGAAGCTCTGTGGCGGATGGTATAATGATTATAAAAGGCTTTATTCTCTGAACCTGATTCCATCCCTGAAAACAGAGACAGTGTTTCAAACCAGATTAAATGAAAATGACACATTTCTCTCATCATAAGCTTCTCTCATACAAAACCAAACATTGCATTGATACGTTTAATTAGATGTGCATCATAATTATTACTACTAATACGTCAATAGGTGTACGTTTTTGCCTAATGGACAATAAAGCAGGTAAAAAATGCTGAATAAAATTATTCATCAAATAAATGTTACACGCTGTGCTCTCTTATCCTGCAGGTAACTGAGGTGAAAGGGCTGAGCTCTATCCTGGTCGGCATGGTAACCTGCAGGAGCGCAGATTTTTTCACATCGCGGCCGCAGCTGATGGTTGTGGACATCACAGAACTGGGAACCATTAAACTACAGCTGGAGGTGCTTTGGAAGTAAGTGCATAAAGCATGTGATATTTACAAGAGAGTAAACTATAAATCACTACAAATATTGACACTGTATGTGTACTAGTTAACTATGTTAACTAATGATTTGTATGAACAATGGGCCTGATAGGCAAATTACAATAACAAAGTACAAAACAAAAACATTGTTAAATCTGCCAAGACGATATTTAAAGGGACAGTTTACCTGACATATAATATTTATATTTTGATGTCATCCTCACGTCACTCCAATCCTTATGACATAAAACATGGAAGGGTCCACTTCTAAAAATAAAGGTTCCTGAAATGTTGAAAATGAAACCTGTATGTTAATAATATGTAAGAACCAGAACAGGTTCCTTGTAGTGGAAAAAGGTTATATAGACCTTTAAAACGGTAGAAAGAAATGGTTAGTTTAAGAACCCTTGACTGAAAGGTTCTTCAGGGAACCAGACTTTGTGGAATGGCTGTAAAGAACAGGTTTGAGAGCCTTTCTTTTTGAGAGGCAACTCTCAAACAATAAAAGTGAATAGAAACAGATGCTTTTCATGTTCTGGTGCTTTGTGTCATGTGTAAATGAGCAGTACCTCTTACCTCATGTTCCATTAAAGATCATACATGTTTGAAACAACATGATGGTATGTAAACTCATTTTAGGGTGTACTGTCCCTTTAATTGTGATTCTGACATTAGAACAACAGACCAAAGAAAGTCACGGTGAGATGACAGAGGTTCGAGTTCTGTGGATCGTTCAGATGTTCTGATGGTTAGGTTGAAATATTTTAACGTGGATTTGACGAGCATGTTGACAACAGTCTCTGTTCAAGACTCTTCACCGCATATCTGAAACCACTTCTTCATGTAATTGAGCAGAAACATTAACTAAACAACTATCAGCTCTCTATCTCACACACACACACACACACACACCCCCTGTGAGCGAGGCTCTGTTATCGGCTAACACACACCAGCTGTGGATGAGCAGCTGAATACAGAGATGGAGAGAGAGCGATAAACAGTCCGTCACTGCCCCATCCCTCACACACACACACACACGTGCACACACACGTACACACACACACACACAGATCAAATTTCATTGCTCTTTACACAGTCCAGGTGGAAAAGATTTTTCAATGCCTGTTTTAACGGCGTCACTAAATTAAACATCACACGTCTGTTTAGCATCTCCTACCTCTGTGTGTGTGTGTGTGTGTGTGTGAGTTCACTTCCATCACCTCATTTCCTCTGGTTCTGGTTAGTCTCTGTTAGCAGTGTCACTCTCTGTTAATGACAAACACACACTGCCACTCAACACGTCACATGACTGAAGCTTAAGCGAGTTTATGTCAAGTCATTTTTGATATTACTAAAAACGCACATATCACAGGACAGGTCTTGGCAGTGTAAAGGTTAAAGCAACACATTTAATGTCAATAATAGCAAATAATGTTTTTTAAACACAAATGTTACGTTTGGGATCTGCCGTCGAGAGTAAACTTGACCTTCAGACCTCCACACCCTCAAAGGTGGGCAGGGTTTCAATCACACACTCCATTCTGGTGTGGATCGCCCACTTTAGATGAAAAGAACAATCGTGTTTCTTGTGCCAAGAAATGCAAGAAGACCAAATTGTAATTTGTTTCACAAATCTTGCATATGATACTTCATTAAAAAGCATTTTAAGCATCAGAGTTAAAACAAGTCCAGGAAACGGTATAGAATTATGCTCAAGGGTGGGGGTGGGGTTATGGGTAAGGTTATGTTTAGGTTGTGGGTGGAGTTATGTTTAGTTGGAGATGAGGTTACACCTACTGTACACCTACAGGATAACTAAAGCTGTACTTATATATCTAAACACAATGGAGGTTCAAGTTTAAGTCCAGTTTAAATTTAAGCCGTCACGTCTGACTGTCTCTTGTGCACACCGTCTTGTGTTTCACAATGCTGTGTTTACTGTCTGTGTTAATGCATGATTTTATTCTTCCTTTAGACAATTCTGTGTGTTTGTCCGTCTGTCATTCAGTCAGTCTTTCTGTCCCTCAGTCCATTTGACAGCAGTGACGTGCGACCAATCACAGCGTCTGTCAGTCGTCAGTCCATCCACCGGAAGGGATCTGTGTACAGCTGGACCCCTCCCAACACACCCAGCTTCACTGAGAAATACTTTATAGTAAGTTAAAGAACTACACGCCCAACCACACTGTGACAGTGTGAGTGAAAATACTAACCATAATCCAACAGATAAACCTGTCGTCCCTTCTTAGAATAAACAGACAGCTCTTCCCTTAAACTAAAGCCACTTTAGTATTTACAGTATTCATACAGTAAACTACCGCTTATTTATTTTAGTTGTCTCTGCATTTTAAAGCTGCAATCCATAACTTTTGCCTCTCTGTCGCCATCTCTGTTTGAAACATAAAATTGCAGGTTACATTACAAACTTTTCTTTATACATGTTAAAGCCAAACTGATATTTCCCTGGAAATCAGAACCAGCAGCTGAAATTATAAACTTAACATTGTGAATCAGGGTAAGGCGAGAAGATTGTGTTGATTTGTCATGTACTTGCTCAATAACTTTTTATTCATTTTTAACCCCCAAAAAGTCACAGATATCAGCTTTAAACTGAAACAGGAGAAATAATATTGACATTGAGAAATGACACACTTTCTCTTTCATGTTTTCCTTTATGTCTTTCTACTGAAAACTTTAAACAGCATCACAATTCTGTTTGTCTGTTCTATAGTCTGTGATGCGACAGCTTCAGGATGCAGACGGCTCTTTCACTATTGGTTCACGTGAATCCAGGGGCGTGTCTCTGCTCAGCTACCTGGCTGACTCCAACCAGGCTCTCACCCCTCCAGCCTATGAGAGGACGAGCCACTCGCCAATCACACCTCGCCGGGATAACAAGTTCCATGATGATGATCTACTCAACATGCCCCCGAAAGATGTGTGAAATTCATTTATTTCCTTTGTATTTAACAAAAGTTTAACTTACACAATGTGACATATTTCTGAGTGAAACTGAATATTGTGTCAAGAAAAATTGTAGGGTTGAATTTGGTGAGTTAAAAATGAAAGGGTTAAAAAATGAGGGCATGATGACAGAGTAGGAGCCAGTCATTACATTTTGATAAAAAAATGATTTTTTCTTTGAAATAACCACAACATCTTTCACAATAAGATCAGGAACATTCATGAATGTAAACTGGGACAAATCTGATTTCATGTGGACTTCAAACTTGAGCATAATTCATACTAAGTTGTCATGGCAAAAATGTGTACCTCCAGCACATACTGTAGAAATCCAGGAGTCTTTTCTGTTCCATGATAACTCCAGGCAGAGGAGAGTGTGGAATGGCCCTCAGAAACCAACACAGCTTCCCCCAGCCCTGCGGAGAGCAAACGAGACCCCATCTTTCTCTTTAACCGCTACAACACGCCCGACATCCTCCGGAAGAATGGAGATGTGACCCCCAGCACAGGTGTTGGAGATGTCCAGGGTACCACGGCCCTGGATGAGCCCGCCGATGAGGAAACCTCCTTCAGACACGGACCTGAGGAGATACTCGAGGTGAAGGACAGAAGCGTGAGCAGAGCTCAGAGGAGAGCCGTGACTAAGAGACTTAGTTCACTGTTAGAAGATCTGGAAGCAGCGCTGCAGGACATCAGCATCACAGAGTTAAAGAAACTAGATCTGCAGATACACCGACTCAAAGAGGTGTTGAAGGTGAGATCTGTGGATTTCTGACTAAATACTCAAGCATTTTAAAAGCTAAAATCTCACAAAAGCATCAATTATTCACTGTCTTTTTGCCCCACGTGTTAAAAGGACTTTGACCTTCTTCAGATGACCTCGTGTGAAACACTAGCAGTAGAGGAAGAGGAAGTGCTGGGCAGTTTTGACTTCCTGTCTACAGATTTGAATGAAGATGATGTCTCATGCATGGGCAGCATCAGGCTCACTGGGTACGTCAGCAAAACACTCTGACTTTTAGCAGTGGGTGGTCATTCGTGCCTGCATATCCACACAACACCCACTTCACTAAACAACAACAGCTGCTATAAAGCTAACACGTTAAATGACGGAGTTGCGCTCCCTCTTGTGGATGACATGACGTACTGCATGAAACGTACAGAAAATGTAAAGTTACAGAAAATGCATGTATAACTAACTGCACCTTACATTGCTATGCATAACATGATGTTACATCTTATAGCAAATATTATATCCGTTTTGTATTATTAATAATAAATATTTAAATAACATCTATCATTTGTTTATTGTTTGTCAGAATTGGTTCATTCTGTGAGAGCACTCTGAGAACTCCTGGTGTGCTGTCACATGACAACATCTCCCCAACATCAGAAGATACTGATGGAGCTCAGACCACACCTGGAGAACACAATGTAGTGAAGGCATCACTCAGTACAGGGATCTACAGCCTGGACCAAAGTCTGGAAACCCACCTTACTATCTGCAAACTTTTACTGGGGGTGAGAAATCAATCAATCTGACAATATGGTTACTTCATTTTGAAACTATAAATTTAAGTGGAAACTGAAGTGTATGACAACCAACTTTCAAAAGTGTTATTTGTTTTAAAGTAAGATTCCACAAGCATACTTTTAAATTGAAACTTTAGCAAGAAAAACAAATATACTGGTCTTTATTTAGCCCTTCTGTACAGCTGTGAAAAATATTCTGGTTTGTCTTTTCTGCAGTGGTCGGCATTGTGCTGAAACTGTTGTTTCCAAGTCTTATAAAGTTACATAAGACACACAAAAGACTAAAAAAGTGACTCTAAATGTTTTTAAATAGAACCTTCTTCTGTGGTTCAGCAAGAACCCTCTAAGAACCCTCTATTTTTACATGTTTTAATTATTCTTTTCAGTTTGTAAAGGTTTATGGGGAACTGTAAATGGCTCTTGTCATAAAATATTGTAAACTGTGTTATGTTGATTTCCAGGCACTAAGGTGTGTGAGCTCTGATCTTGTGCACAAACACATCATAGAGGAACTGTCACGTCAGACTGACATGCTGGAGAACATCAGCGTTCTGTCTCAGAAGAGCACAGATGACATCTCACTAACACAATGTTTGTATCACAGCAACCTGCACAGCGCTGTCAAATCTCAGCTTGATTGACAGATGCTCACTGTGTACAGCCATACACACATAAAATATTTCATTCTATTTAATTCTGTTCATTTAAAATGTTCTTTTAGAATGACATTGACTAATTACTAAAACTTGTTAGATATACTTTTATTCTTTCCTATTCTAATGAAATAACAACATCTTAAAAAGAGAAATATTTCTATTATATAATAGTCTTCTTTGTTAAATTACTGGACAGCAATGCTTGTTTTCCTGTAAAATCCTAATAAGTGAGATTTATAGACAGCTGAAATTAGGAGTCAATGACAGATGAAGGAGGATTTTAAGAAAACACTAGACGTACATAAGCATGTACATGTTTATTGTACACGTTACTGTTTCTACGGTGA
The DNA here is from genome assembly GCA_036877575.1 of Botia almorhae. Taxonomy (NCBI): domain Eukaryota; kingdom Metazoa; phylum Chordata; class Actinopteri; order Cypriniformes; family Botiidae; genus Botia; species Botia almorhae. The sequence continues at coordinate 792 of JAZGTJ010006798.1, read as the reverse complement.
CTTGTGTGTTTTAATGTATGACTCGTGTGTGTGGACGGGTGTCAGTGTTGTGCAGGTCCCCTAAGGGAATGCAGGGCTTCTGGATGGACTGTTGTGAGAGTGACGCGCATTTCTGCTGCTCCACTGAGGCTTTTCTCCGGACACTGCGCAAACATTACATCCACAAGGTCAAAGCCAAGCAGCCCGGCCAGACAGACGCAGGTTTGTGTGTGTTATCCTGTGTCACTGCTCAGATGACAGATTATTACCCGTCATATCAGTAATGGAGCTGTTTCATTTAAAGACTTTAGATCCAGTCGCTGTGTGCCACAACACTTACTGTTTACTCAGTTAAAAACGAAATAAAAACATTCTGAATTAAATGAATACTCACGCATGAACTCGCTTCTCGATTGTACCTCCTTATAGAATAACTTTGTTCGGTTTGTAATCAAACATATTTATGACGTTTGCCTCCTCGGTGGGCGGGGCTAAAGAGGCAATGACGCCGAAGTGGGCGTTGATCTTGTGCTGCAGAGGCGGTCTTTCGTCGTGCTATGGCGTCAGATAGGAACAGTTTTGGCAGAAAATTAATTTTGAGTTCTTAAAGTTGTTAAATTTCGTATTACATTGACCTCTTATATGTCTGAACAACAACGAAAATTTGATTTCACAATTCATGACCCCTTTAATGTTCATTCAAAATGTCATCTACAAACTGCTAAAATTCAGTGTAGCATTTTTAACAGATATTACCCATTCTATTATTATGAATAGAAAGTCTCTCATATTCCCTATTGTTTCTTAATATGT
>JAZGTJ010006797.1:0-24148 GCA_036877575.1 Botia almorhae | reverse complement strand
CAAAGCGACTTACATTGCATTATACTACACATTGAACACTATACATTGAGTATGTGCAATCCCTGGGATCGAACCCATGACCTTGGCGTTGTTAACGCCATGCGCTAACCACTGAGCTACAGGAAAGCTGTATTATATATATGTATATGTATTATATATGTATTCTATATTTTATAATAACATGATATATACGCTGCTGTTATTTGCTTTCATGACTCATTTGCACCTGATGAAGCAGCAGTAGTTGCTGGGCTTCTCTGACAGACTCTGATTCCAAAATTTTGGTGACCTCTGACTGCATTTCCTGCTGACCCTGGGTCAGCTCCTCCAGGGTAGTTTTCACATCCTCTCTGAACTGTACACAGTCACTCACCGCCAGCACGACTTTCTCTGACTACAACAGATGCACAAACATAAACAATCTCTTATGAATCAACATTTAAATCACAAAAAACAATTATGTAGCTTAAAGTTAAACAAATTCACAGTGAATTTAAAGTTCATCACTGGTCACAAGTTGCTTTGTTTGCAAACCAACGCAGTGTTAATGTACTTTACTACATTTTTGACAGACATTTGGTGTTATAGCAGTACAGTAAATAACCTGATTTCACAGAAAAATTATGAATACAGTATTTAATTGTTAAAAAAAAGTGCATTGTACAATCCTGACAATAACTGACACTGTTAAAAATATTCAGTCGTTGTAAAATTCTCTATACACAAATGTACAAAATGCAACGTATTTTCAACATAAGCACAGTCTCTCACCTCAGACAGGGAGGTGAGGAGACATTTGAAGTCATTGGAGAGTTTGCTGAGAGCAGCTCCCTGCCGCTGGGCGTCGCTCTGTGTGCAGACCTCAACCAGAGCGGCCAGACGCGTCTTCAACCAGCTCACGGTCCCCTCCTGCAGCTCAGCGTCGTTTCTCAGACTCTATAAATCACCAGAGAACGTTCCAGAAACATTTCACACATCTCTCACATACACTGTCTGCCCTTTTCCCTTCATTTCTCACCTCAATAGTAGATTTGACTTGGCCAAACTTGCTGGGGTCTCCAGCTCGGTTTCTCAGAAGTCTCAGTTGACTTTCCTTTGACGTGACCCATGCAGAGAGTTCAGAAAACCTGCAAAGACGAACACCAGAGGAAATGACATCATTCTGCAATGATTTAACAGAAATAACCCTGGAGAAGATGAAAGATTCACCTGGTGTTAAACTCTTTCCATTTGTCAGGGTGCTGCATGAGCTTCTGATATGTGCTCTCGATCTCTTCTTTGAGCTCACAAAATGCTCTTTTGGAGTTCTCCAAGGTTTGGTGGGCCTGTTCACTCTGTGGAAGCTTCAGACAGAGTTCCTCCATATGCTGCAATCTCTTCTCACAAAGTGCCTGTGGACCTTTCTCCTTGAAGAACATCTAGAGAAAAACACCCTCCATTAGCCTAACTTACCACAGAGCAAAGCACAGCCAATGTTGCAGAGACAGATGGCTGTGCTCTCACCCTGTGCTCTCTGATTAACCTCTCGCTGCCCACACTGGGCAGGCTGCGGTTTTCACGGGCCAGCTCAGCCTGACACTCCTGCAGTGACGTCATCAGGCGACTTTTTTCAAGCTCCACCTTTAGGTGCAGCAGGTGAAGGGGAATTTCTGTCTGAATGTCCTACAGGAAACAAGAGTTTTCACATATAAATCTGGTTGCAAAATGCAGTTTAAAATGTTTGAAATGACGTCTAACCCAAGCTGGCCAGAGCAGCATGCTGGGTCATCAGAATATGCTTAATGCGTTTAGATGACTCAGCATTGGGATTGTGAGACAGGACGGCTAAAGAAAAACAAATCTGTTTTCAGACCTTCCACTGTTTGTGCAGTTTCCTGACTGTTTCCTGTAGGTTCTGCTGTTCTTGTTCTGGTAAAATATCTGTGAGTTCATCACAGGCTTTGAGAAACGTGTTGAGAACTTTCTGATCCAGCTGTCCAAAGAACTCCTGCAGGAAAATTAAAAACAAACTTTGAAATGTCTCCTGCTTTCCAACCGGAGACCAGTGAGATTTAATTTCTGTTCTCTGCCTGTCTGCCGGCAAAGCACCAGAATGAGATTGTTGGGTTCCTCTCTCACCGTGTGCTTCTTTAAGAGGTCCTCTGGGTTTCCTCTCTCTGTCAGGGAGCTGCGGGCTATTTTCAGAACCTTCTCCAACTCCACACGAGACTCCTCAAACCTCTTCATCAGACTGCTGTTTGCCTCCACGTGTCTCTTCCACTCTGTGGTCTCTTTCACCATTGCCTTCAGCATACAAAACACGTGACAATGCACATGTAACAAGAACAAAAATCACAAACCAGATCTTTTTAATGCCTTTTTAATGCTGATTCTCTTGAATAAGTTTAAATTGAGACTTTACTGTTTATTTTCTCTGGAAACAAAAAATCTTAGTTAATCACATGTCATCTCAAGAATTTTAGAATGAATCTCCACAATGTCTCAGTCTGTGCTCATAATATGAGACATGCTCTCCACACCAGCTTCATAGCTCTTGCCCAATATAGATAGTTTAGGTTTTCATTTCTCATTTTAGAAGAAACATCCAAGTTGAAGTTGATACGTCTGAGTACAACAATAACATGTTACTGTGTGATATTGCTTATGAGATGTGATAATGTTCTTCTGAAGATCTTACTTGTGAAGAAGCCTGAAGCTCAGTGATTCTCCTTTCTAGCAGAGATGTATCCAGATGTTTCAGGTTCTTACTGGCATCCAAAGACTTCAAAATGACCTGATGGTTTTTATCAATCACTGAGAGACACTTTTTACAGCTCTGTTGATATGTAACCAGCTCCTGGACAAACAGAGACAGAAATACTCATGTCACTCCTGAAAACATTGAAAGTTCTCGGAGTCTTCAGGCCGCTACCTCTGAACTCAACCCACAGCATCAGTTACCTGACACTTCTGCTTGAAGTCCCCAGGAGCCTCTGAGTCTCGGGAGGAAGTGATGCGGCTGGCCTTCTCCAGAGACTGGTAGAACCCAGTGATATGTTTCTCCATCTCTTCTAAAGGAGGCAACATGGCCTGCGAGTCCCTCAGCAGAGGCAGAGCTCTCTCTCTGATCTGAACGTAACACAAAGAGAAGTTCAAGTGCATAGAAAAGCTTAACATGGCAGCCCATGAGAGAAGCCACAGGGTCAGGCACCTTGCTGAGGTCATCTTTGATGGTTGCCATGGCAGCCAGCATCTGTGCGACCTCGTCCTCTGAGAGGTCTTTGGTCAGCTGCTGTGCGTTGCGTGTGGCTGTTTTATATGCGGCCTCCATGGACGGAACTCTGTGCTTGATGTCCTGAGAGAATCACATTTGACATTTAAATCACTTTACAGTGTAGCTCCAGTGATACAGCAGTGAACATCATCAGTGTTTATATGTGTGAAATACACCAGCTGGATGATTGTATCAGTACACAGCCCATAAGTGATCTGTGATTATGTTCAATCACCTGGTCATTATCACAAACTACAGCCCTGCATGTCCTCCAGACATCTGACCCAAAGGTCTTCTGTCTCCTGTATATTTTGTCCAATTGTTCTGACATGGCTACTGTATGTACTTATTAACAACGGCACATGTACAACATACACGTTTCACATTCTTTCTGGGAGAAGCTGCACTACAACTTCTGATAGCTTCTCACAACATCAACCTAAAACCTTTTAAAGTATTACAATTATTTCAGTATTGCATTTGTGATATTCCTATCATTTCAATATATTGCACAGCCCCACTATGTAACACAAATAATGTACATAGAACATAAATCTGAGTTTTGAACTCTTTAATTACAGGAGAAGGAAGCAACAACAGTTAATTCTTCAGTTTATGGGTCATGATGATTAAACAGAATGAAGCTTTCCAGATTACCTCAACGTCCTGTAGATATGTCCTGATGTTCAGAAACGACACTTGAACTGGAGTATTCATCCTCTCATTGGCCGTGTCAATAAACGCTTTTAAACCTTCAATTCCATCTTCATAATCTTTCCTCAGTTTGTCCACCTCATCTGCTCGTGCATACTAACAGAACAATCGTTATGACAATATTTATATCCGAATGTAAATGTGTGAAACATCAACACTTAAATTATTTACATGAACCATATCATGAGAATGTTCAGTGCGCTGTACTTTATAGATACACTCCAACATTCAGAACACAAAACCCTGTCCTCATCACAGGACCATTTATAGAAACAAAGCTGCAAAAAGAAATCATCATGCTATTCAAATCAGAACCAGAACATGACTGCCCACAAGTCTCCTTAAAGTCCATGTGAATCAGACGTTGCGACTGACTTCCAAATGAAATGAATACGCAATGAAAACAGAGGGCGTGGCTTGTTTATTCCACTGAGAACTGATTGGATCCAGGAAAGCAGGTGTTTCATTCAGAAATGGGGCGGGGCTAAATGATGTTCTGCCCCAGCTTTGGGTTCGTACCAAAAACTGACTAAAAGACTATCATAATAAAAAGACTAAAGATGCGAGAAGATCTGATCTTTCATGTCTTACATGTTTAACTTTGACGAACAGCTCTCTCCATCTGCCGTTAAGCAGCAGCAGCTGTTGTTTCAGTTCTCTGGAAACGGTCTCATCGCAGGTCTCGATCAGAAAGTTTCCTGCATCATTCATGTCCATGTGCTGCTGAATCCAGTGCGGAAGATTCCGGAAAAACTCCTGCAGAGGAATTCACAGGTTTACACAACGACCACCACTTTCATCACATTTAGCATGTCAATCATTTTGCGATGGAAACGCACCCGTTTGTCGCTCTCTGATTGGTTGAGCATCTTCTCTGCGTCCTCCAGCCAGGCCTGCAGACTGGCCACAGTGCTGCTGTATTTCTCCCAGTTACAGATCACCTCCTCCAGCATGCTGCGCACGCTTCGAACCTCCACTGACAGATTCCTCCACTGTGCCGTCACGTCACTCAGAAACTTATTCACCCCTTCACAATCTTCAGCTACAAAACAAATCTATGTTATAAATGAATATTCTGATCTAACTCCTGAAGGAAACAGCTGTGCCTGAACACAGCAAAAGAACACAACAGACTATAGAAGAATCATTTTGTAGTGGCCATGATCCGTTAGCATGTTTTGTTTATGCTAATCAACAACAGTGGTAGAGCATGGCATTAACAATGTCAAGGTCATGGGTTTGATTTCAGGGATCGCACATAATCAAAAACAATGTATAGCATAATGCAATGTGAGTCACTTTGGATAAAAGCGTCTGCCAAATGCGTAAATGTAAATGTTTATAATTCTATATGACTATAAGAAAGCCAAAGACCACAAGATCACAATTATATATGTAAACAGAGAAGTCAGAAATCTCTATTATAAAAATTTTCATCAATGATTTCTAATGCGTTTGGAAATGAACATTTCTTTAATAACCAAAAACAGATACAGTAGCACAGCAATGCAGATTAATGTGAACTGATTGCAGAAAGTTAAAGATTATGGTTCGAAGGTTAAACAACTAAAGAATCTGGAAGGTTTAAGAAGTGTCACTACAGTGCTGCCTTACAAGCACTGCAACTCCTTTCATCAGTAATATACAGTTACACTTACATACACATCACAATAATACATCATGTGTCAGGTGCACCACAGAAAGCCCTTTGCCTCACGTTTTCAAAAACAAATCCATCAGGAAGATTTCTGTTGCTGTCGATCAGAGTATAAGCTACAGTAAGTGAACTTAGAGCGGGTGCTGACAGACAGACAGACAGACAGACAGACAGACAGACAGACAGACAGATATTGTATATGATCCTACAAAGTGATTATTTTCCTTCTCAGCAAAATTTATATTTTATATAATATATATAGTCTATTTTTAGTGCAGTTATTTTTAACCAGAGGTTTTTGTGTACGAAACATTTCTGCACTGCTCTAGTTTTACTGCTATAATGATGGTTTTAAGAACGTTTGACAGAATGAGACTCTGATCACAAAACAAGAGAATTTTGGCTGGTAGAGATTAGAATCGCTGCCAGAAAATGACTAATAAAAGCTGCATGTTACTCCAGCCTCAGGGGATGTACCGATGAAAGACAATCTTACCTGAAGCTCCAGACTTCATGTACGTCTCTGCTGCTTGTTTCAGGGTCCGAAAGGTGGTTTCATAATGCTCAAAGAACTGATGTCCCTCAATAAATGCCTGAGTTTAAAAGATTAATGTCAGGATGTTTTGTCATGTTTAAAGCAGATATGAGGAGGTTAACAAGAGAAACTGGTGGACATACGATATAATTGTGTAGAAGCAGCTCCACTGAGTCCGGCCGGCCGTATTTAATAATCCAGGATTTGAGTTTTGACTCCGCCAAGATGAGAAACGCCATCAGATGATATTTCATCTCCCAGAACTCAAGTTTAATCAGATGTACATGAGACGACGTGGACACAAAATTAAATCTGTCAAATATGAAATATTAGTAAATCTATTGAACAATTCATAAGTGCACAAAAATGTCTCACACATCACAGTACGAAAGTTCTGAAGCCATGAATCAGAAGCTCACTGGAACCGACCTTTCTGCCATGTCCTGAAGCTGATCAGGTGGAACCGGAACCCCGTTCACAGATCTGTCTCTGTGGATCTGCTGGAACGTCTGCCTGTGCCCCTCCAAATTCTTCAACACCTCCTGAACCCAAACAGCAAACATCAGTTTCTCTTCAGCGGCACAGACACGGTTCCTCAGGAACAGAAAGAAGATTAAAGAACAGAGCAAACCTTGTGCTGCTCCAGTTTCCTGTGGATGATGTTGGCTGTCTCCTCATGGGCCTGTTGAATGGGTATGTTCTCTTGCAGGGACAGTTCTGCTCGATGCAGCCAGGCTCCGATCACACCCAGAGGGCTGGGCAAAGATTTATCCAGATGAATGTGCCAATCTAAGAGCTGGACAAAGCACACAAAAGCATCAAAAGAAGATTTCAGTTTCTGATGGGGCTCAGTTCAAGAGGAACCCTCAAGCTGTCGAGTGTTTGGCCAGATTGCCGTGTCTGCTCTGTGGCGTTCTCTGTTTCTATGAACAAAACTCTCTCTGTGTGTCTGACCTGCATTCTCAATAATAAACTCTGTATCAATGGCTCTGGTTTACACTTCATTACAGCCCTGAACAGATACTTCATTTATTCTCCTAAAAACTGACATTTTCCACAAAATCAGAACCAACAGCTTAAATGATACATTATAATCATTATTATATACTTACCACTGTGAACAGGGAGAGTTTTGAGCACTGGTGTTCAGTAACTGATTATTATGCATCCAAACAACTGTGATCTTACATGTTTAGATGAATCATTTGATAATTAGATGTCTATGTTAGTTCAAGCTGTTGCATATAATGATTGTTAATGATATTGGATGAGGCACATACTCTGACAGACAGCTGATCCCAGGCCTGTTTCACCACAGCCTGGTCCACTGACAGTTTTCCATCTTTGTGTACCGGCTGCAGCAGAGACTCGATCTGTTTCTTTCTCATCTCATACTGCACACGGAAGCTCTTAAAGGCCTGCAGCAAAAACCATGTTTTAATGACTAACACACAAGGTCAATAATTAAATGGAACATAAGGGTTCATCATGATACATCAACATTATGAATTTATGAGCTGCAGATGAGGTATATCTTTCTGTGAATCTTCTTCACCTGATATTTGTCGGTGAGACTCTCTTCAGAACCCTGCAGACGCAGAACATCTCTCTCCAGCTGATCCAGCCAGATCTTCACCTCCCTCAGCACCTTCCTCTCCTCCTTCTGTGCACAGCAGACACACAAACACAACACTTGTTCAGAGAGTTTCAGCAAGATACTCTAAACCAAGATCCCACATCAGATAACAGAGTATGAAACAGAAGTGAGAGGTTCACTTGAAATAAGAGTGAAGATCTTCCACCATCCCAAACTGCCAAACATCCTGTAAAACCAGTAGCCACCATGACTCTGTTTCATAGTAAACATACCTCAAGCATTAGCTCAATATCTTGGGGGTCATACTGTCCAGGAGAGCAGAAGCACAACGAGACACGCAAACACAACTCAGTTAGCAAGATAAAAGCCAGAGAACAGGAGGAATAAAGCAGAGAGCATCCACTGCAGATACTGCAGGTCTTTCCCAGGAAACTGTGTCATTTGTTCTGTGTGTTTGTCACCCCACAATTTAACCAGTTAACCCCTTATAGTGGAACCTAATACTGGTCTATGCTAATTATAGCTGCAAGACTTAATAATTTCTTTAAAGAAAGATTTAAACGTTAAAACTAAGAGAAACTAAAACAAACAGTTCCTGTAGTTTTAACAGTTTCCTGAAAATGATCCATACACTAAAATGAATTTCATGCAGGCGTGAGGCGTGAGGCTCTTACCTGTAGTGTGGGGACAGAGAGAGCAAATGTAGGAATGGAACGCAGCCGCTATGAACGTGTACAGCGACACAGACAGAGATACAGAGTGAGCGCACACAGCAATGCATTATGGGTGGGATTCTAGAGTTCAGTGGCTCTTTGAATGGATTCCATAGCATGATGGGCTAAACTAAATGGTTAGTGACAAACGAATGAGCTGTACAGCAGTGATTGTGTTAAATAACTTCAGCAATCAATGTATTTTTATCTCATACATCGTACGCACTAAAGCACACCTCATCTTGATGTCCATCTGCCTCAGACTGGTGGGGATCTGGGTAATGCTTCAGGAACTGAGCTACATACGTCATTATGGATTTCTCATCAGGTTTGTCCACGTCCACATCTGGAAAGAAAACCAGGATGAGAAGCCTAAAGTTCTGGGCTGGTGATCCAAAAAAAAAGTCATGACCCTGTCTCACTTATCACCTAGCAACCACTCAGAACACTTTAGCAACCCCCCTAGATATGCCCTAGCAACCACTCAGAACGTCCTAGTAACCACTTAGCAACACCCCAGCAAACACCCTGCAATGACCTAGAAACTACTTAGAATGCCCTAGCAACTTCCTAGCAATGATGTTGGAAATTCAGCACACTATCACAATGGCTGATTAATGCACAATAAATTCAACATCACTTAGAACAATATATGGGCTAAATAACCTTTAAAATACAAAGTCTGTCTTTACAAAGGCAGTTAAACCTGGTGCAGTTCTGTTGCGACGTTGCATGAAAGACACAGAAACTCACCTGGTCTTTGCACTGAAAACAAAGGCATTAATTAACAGTGAACATGAATCATCAGGTGATCTGGTGTCAGATCACAGAGTCCTAATGAGGTTTTTATAGAGACTTCAAACAGCCTCTGCCAGATCACAATGATGATGTCACCACTGTCTGTGTCTGATCTCGCCTGATGTCACGCTTGAATTGCAGCATGACCTACATACAAACTATAACAGCGTCTGTCTGTAAACAAGCTATGATGGGTGATGATGCAACATCTACTTGCATTAAACTCGAAACAATGAGCAATATTACAATAACAATCATCAAAACACAGCAAAATAAATAAAGGAAACATGCTTCTCTGTCTTTCCTGTCCACTCTTGTTTGCTCTGTATTAAAAAATCATACACAATTTCTATTTCATTACCAAACTAATTACTTTGTAATCAATACTAATGTATAGCATGGTACTGAAGGATTACCATATTTATAAACTGTGTTGCTCTTATCTAAATGGATATTGTAACACAGGATATTGGTAAGACACGGAAGAAAAATTAGAGGGGATCTTAAAACGGATCCCCTTGAATCAGTACCTTCTGGATCCAGCAAGCGTGGTATTCCCAGCTCGTTCTCCGCCACACTGAACGCTTCCTCCAGGTTCTCGCGGTTACTTCTGGTTTTTACAAGCTCCATGTTCACGAGTTCTGGTCGAATGGCATGTATCACTGAATGGAAAGCAATGCCACTGCGCCAGCTAGGACCAAAGTCTTTCACTACAATCCCCATATGACTTCAGACAGAGATAATGACGCGTTAGAGGGTTTATCAGTTGGGTTTGATAACATTCATTTAAAAACACTTAAAATATGCCTATGGGGCGACTATTGATTCACAAACGTACACTGTAAGTGCAAAACAATCAATGCATTTTGGTATGCATTACGAAACTAAAAATAAACTAAAATTATTATATGGCAGGTCGTATATACTGTTAATAAAGTGTAAATTCTAACGTATTTATGAATGAATATTCTGACATACTTGGTTGCCATGGTTTGGACCCATTTCAGCATTGCTTTTTTGGCATTGCCCTGAAACTTGGTAACTTTCCGTTTCATGGGTGGGCTGCCCGTCTCCGAGCTGGCCATGCTGTCTACAGACGACTGGCTGCTGGATAAAGACTGAAGGGCTTGTAGGTTACTGGTCAACTCCTCAATCTGAAAATGTTTATGAGGTCAGACCCTTAAAATCAACCTACAGTCACATATGACCATTTCAAACACTTCCACTGCATCATCTCCAGTGTTCACCTGGAAGTAGAGGATGATGGTCCATATCAGCCCCAGAACAATAGACGGTCGTCCATCAGCGATGTCAGTGGCGTTAATGTTGACCAGTTTGATCTGCAACACCAACAGGAATGTTTCTCACAACAGAAGCTCTTGAGATACTAATCATGTAAATCAATGCATCAATTTAATACAAACATTTGTTGTTATTTGGTGTAATCACACAGATGTGAGTTCAGATGTGCAAATGAGCTGAATGTAAACATGTAAACAGAGCTGTCATCACAGGAAACACAAACACGAAACTCTGCCACCTGCAAGCATTTACACTGTAAAACTATTATCTCGATATCTAAATTTACAGTATATTCTAAGTGAAACTCTAATACAGGCATTTACAGTATTCATCAAATACTGTACAAGCAGCTACTGTTATTTGAAAGAAATGACAGCTCCAGCAGCAGAGCTGTCAGTCACATTCTGTAAAAGTACATCACTGACAGACATTTCTCCAGTAATTAGTGCTTTATTTATAGCTCTCATATTATTGTTAACATTTAGGCACAGATGCTTTTATCCACAGTGACTTACAAAAATGGAGAAAACAATAAAGCTATTTGTTAATGTTTTAAATGCAGAATTATAATGTCTGACTCAAACCTGAACCCCCGAAAGGAGCACTGTGGCTATATATATATTTATAGAGCATGTGTGTTACCAATGTGCCACAGCTCCTGGACACCTGTTTGCTGAATTATGCTGTAAATTTACAGATAATTATTTTTACAGTGCAGGCCTGGATCCTCCTCAACTCTTTACAACACACAAGAACAAAAATTCACTCGTTCAGGTGAATTAATCTGTTAAGTGCTTATTCAAAGAATGCAAAAGCTTTCAAGAACATGCTTGAAAAAATGAAGACGTCTAACATGTTGTATGAGAATACACGAGCACGTGTGAAATCAGTAAGTGAATAATTCAGAGCACAATCTCGCTCATGGTCAGCCAGTTCAGAAGATATAACAGATGCTTAAGCTCAACATAAATAGAAAGGGTACCTGAAAAATAATTCTACCAGTAACAAAAATTAAGCCAGTAGCAGCTTTAGCAAACATGAGTAAATAATGAAACTGCTGGCTGCAGACAGTACGCATCATCAAATGCAGAAATGCGTAACAAGAGCAGGTGTTTGTGAGAGCTGAGACTGGATACAGTACTGACCGGAGATCCTCTGTACACAGACTGAGACAGAGCATGACAAGAGAGAGGACACAGTTAGAGGCACAGAATAATGAATGCTGCTGGACTGGGACATATGGACTGCACTGACTCCATATCTTTGGAAAGTGTTTGTACTAGATCTGAATTATGGACTGAGTCCATACAGACTGTCAGGGGCATTAAAGCCTCAGGACACACAGGCTGAAACTGCCAAAGGAAGAGAGACAACAGAGAAACCAAACTCTGTACATACGGTGCACGCTGATGGCCAGGGGCCCCAGTCCCCTGCACATACAGATCTCAGTGCTTCTGCACAATCCTCTACTGTTACAACACACTGACTTCATAAATCATGATTAACATTGCTAAGATATTTACAGTTATTACTATAAAAATCTATGTCTGAATACTTCAGATTAAAAGTGGGGGGGAGGCAGGGGCCTCATGGGACCATATTCAGCCCTGTTTTGATGTTGAGAATGTATATGGTCACCCACCCTCCTGCCCTCCAGAAACTTGAGCGCAGTGCCGATGTTGGACACCCAGTGGATTCTCTTCAGCTGTCGGCCCTGTTCACATGGCTGCAGAAACAGGCGAGAGGATGATCAGTGATGGAAAGGAAAGGCTTTTCCTTCAAGCAGAACTGTATCAAGTCCACCATCTTTAAATGAAACAGTCTTTGATAAGTGACACTCATCTGAAGATGCACTGGATTACAGCACCACTGCTGTGACTGAACACAGAATCCGACTGCAGCATTATCTGTAATGAGAAATCAGGATACTGCAGTGAAGTAACACTTACTAATCTCTGTCCGGACAGCACCTCCAACAAAGCCAAGAGTTTCACCCCATCCTTGATGTCCTCGAAAAGATCGGTGACTTCAAATGGAGGTTTGTGCTGGAGAAGAAAGAGTCAAATAGAAAGAACAGAAAAATAAGCAATAACCTCACAGCGCTATGAACCCTTTTAAAAACATTTCTGAGCCAAAAATATTTTTTAATTTATCGAACATATAGACAAGATTTAAATAGTTTACTATTTCTCATACATTTCCAAAACGCCAAACCTTCAGCATTACATATCAGAAAACCTCCTCACACGAACATGAATGACACTATAGATCAGACTGACTGAGGAGAAGCGAGATGAACAGCATTCACATTAAATTCAGTGTGTGGACTGAGCTGCAGCATTCAGAACAGCTTTCTGGGGTGTACTGCTCGAGTATCAAGACACTCTTCACCAAACGTCTGTAATTCACTAGAAATGAAGTGTCATTAACAAGCTGTTACACTTCAGTGTCTCCAGTCCAATGTGATCACATAACTGGAGCCACAATCTGTGCAGTCAGGTGAAACCATGACAACACAGAAAGAAACTACTTTGTTTAAGGCTCATGCAGATGTCTTCTGGTGATGGTCTGGCAGCTGTAATGAGGATTTTGAGCCCAGATCTCGTAAAACAGAAACTGCTGTGTCATGGCAGGAAAGGACACAGAGCAAATATAAAGATCAGACCTCAGCATGCACACGCACGCACGCACACACTCGCATGCACACACAGTGGCTCTGACACTTTCTTCAGATCTTTATTGGTTTGTCGAGTGATGAATGCTTTGACACCTCTGAACATCTTTACACACTGAACATATGACATTACCGCTGAATATTACTCATGCATCAAAACTGCTGTTCCTCTTCATAGAAGCTCTTGAGGTTGCGAATATTCCGCTTTTGCTTCAGCACTCGCTTGCAAAAAAGACATTACGGTATTATACTATATTTTAATATGCTAAATTGCTATACCATGTTTTTTTTCATTTCAGTGGTTCAGTGCATTATTTGAAGTATCCTGCAGTATCACAGCATTAGACAGCAGTTCATATACAATTGTTATTTTCATCATTTCACTTAAAAATGTGCTTCCAAAACACCATGAAGGAAATGAAGACAATAGGGAAAACAACAGATGTGTTAGAGGTCAAATACTTTACGTTAAATATAGAGTCAAAGACAGAAAGGCCTACAAATACCACAGACAGATGTAAATCTGGATGCATTGCTGTCACGGCAGGCTTGTGGGGGTAAAGCATTACTCTGCATATTCTGCAGCTGAGTTAGTATGCACTGAGTGTGTCGTATACAGTATGTACTGCCTCACTGCAGTGGCCCACCAGCTGCCCACATCACCTGGATTCTTCATGCTTTTCATTTTTTAAACTATTGTGCAGCGGATTCTGGGAAACAAAAGGAGCACTCAGTGCGATGTGGGCTGACTGGAATATAAACCCACCATTTGAGTCAGATTATCCTCTCTCTGGCCCCGTCACCAAAGCAACTAATCACAAATAATGAGGTGGAGAGCGGAGCAACAACATCTTACAACAGTTTCACTGCAAAGGGCTCATTCTACAAAACATGTACATACACATTCACACACCTGTAAGAATAAATAACACTCAGATTTTAATATGTCATGAACACAGGATGCTTTATGACCTTCACCACCAGTTACATTAATTTAAACTGGGAAACTGTAAATCCTGTATTACTGTGTCTTGATAAAACCCAAATGGTTATTATTATTATTATTAACAGTTAAAGACATTCTTCATCTGATCACTGTTTAAAATTCAACTTTCAAATGAACTATAAAAGGCATCTTTTATACATCAAATGTAAAATGACCTTGTTTCATAGATAACCCATATGATGGTATTCATATAATCAAAGATTGACTGATTGTCTTGTGTTATCTTGCTAGTGTCTGTTGTTGATTCTTAATCACAGCCTGTGAAATCTCTGGCCACAAACGCTGAAGGCCTCAGGATTTTCCTCCTGCTGTGACCTGTTCCTGTCCTCTCCACAACCATCTGCACACACCTCCAGTGTCCAAGGCTTCCCACAAATACACTTGTGTCCAAAAACAGACACACAGTCTGCATTTCCACATAAGGTCATTGAGTTTCAGGGATATACTGTATGTATCTGACAACATGCAAAATGTGTCCAGTCAGACCAGCTTTCACCTGTCAAGCACGTGTCCCCTGCTGCTAGTTTAGCAAGAGACACAACATGTCGACACAGTTTATCTGACTTTCTCAGGGTCACAGTGGATTCATTAGTCATTGTTTATACAGAAAGACCCGCGGCCCTGTTTACCAGTCGCTGCCTTCCTCACAATTTTTTATTGTGCTTCTGACTCGAGATGCAAATACACATTCAGGCTCCTTAAACAACTAATGCAGTGGCACCCAGTCACTCAGCCCTGGCAGTGGGCAGCCTCACAACACCGCATTCATTCTCAAAGCATGCAGAAATAAACAGCGGCCATCAGGCATCTTATTAGAGTATTACAGCACCACACCCCCTCACTTCTCATCTGAGCTTCACTCTGTTACAGACATTTACTCTTTACAGGTATGACAACAGATCACATGAACCAATGAAGCTCATGAATAAAGGGTTGATCATAGTTATCACTGCTCTGTTTTTCTCTGGCTCAAAACTTCATCAAGGTCCACAGATCTGCAGAGTTTAGCTCCGTCCCTAATGAATCTCACCTAAAACAGAAACATCCAGGCAGGTGTGTTAAAGTAGATCAGAGCTAAACTCTGCAGATCCTCATATACAGGTGCCCTGAAAAGTGTTTGAACATATATGGCACCCAAAACTGTATAAATGACTAGATTAGTATGACAGAACAGACACACACACACACACACACACACTCAAGCTAAACATTTCACCAAAAGAAGCTCATAAATAACGAAACAATAGACACACGGTTCGAGAAGAAGATTAAAGGTATTCTGGACACTTTATGGATGTCAGAGGTTAGTGGGGTGTGTTCACAGTTAATGTGATGGACGGCAGCTGTGGTCACTCTGCTGAAACATCTGTATGAACCTGAGGAGAACTGACTTCATATCTCCACTAAAATCACACCGACACCAGCTGAAGAAGTCTCAGTTCTGAGAACATCTCCGACATCATTTGTCTGCTCTCATATTTGATCATCTAGTAAAATCACAGTCATACAACTGCAAACTACATCTTTTGACGTACAGCCAAAACAATGTTATGAAATGCTGAATCTTACCTTAGCTAAGTGAGAATTAATCCACTTTGTGAAAGTTCTCTTCTGAACCAACTCCTGTTCATCTGAAAAGAAACAGAATATTTTCACTGGAACATCTCCAGTCAGATCATTTAGTCTCTTGCATTATTCACAAACATTATGACTCACCTTGTTTTATTTTTTATAATCACAAAATAAATACATTCAGTAAGGTTTAATATTTGTTTCATTACTGTAAGCCTGCTTTGAAAGCTAGAGAGGAGATATTCACCAGCACAGCAGAGCTGAATGTCCACATGTGGCATGTGCAGAAACATGAGGAAATATTCTCATTAAACGTGTACTCAACACAAACAATCAGACGCATATTACAACAGCAAATATCTTAACAGACAAACAACAATGCGCTTTGCCTGTGCAAAATTTGCTATGCTACAGCGTTCCAGGTGGTTACCAGGAAGTTCTGGGTGGTTCCCAGGGTGTTTCTATGCTGTTGCCGGGGTGTTTCTATGCTGTTGCCGGGGTGTTTCAATGCTGTTGCCAGGGTGTCCTGGGTGTTTGCAAAGGCACTGCTACACAGTTTCAAGTATGTTCTAAAGAGCTACCAGAGCATTGCTACAATATGCTGTTTCTAGGATGAAGCGGGAAGTTGCCAGAGTGTTACTAGTCGCTGTTCTGAGTGGTTCTCAGGGTGTTATGCAGTTTAAAAGGTGGTCTAGATGTATTGGATTTTTTTTAATTACTTAGAAAAGTACTTTTCCCTTTTCCCTAATAACAATTAATGTTTGTAATGCAAACACTGTAACAAAGTTTAACACTTATAGATAGGGATTTGTTTACATCTTTAACCCTAAATACATGCAACCCTAAGCACTAGTAACAGTGATGTCTGCCTTCCCAATAATAGCCTGTAACCTCCCTCAACACATTATTTAGAGTGTTTAAAGACACACAAGGCCGTTTGGATTAGCGACAAACACCCACCAGACATTAATGCATGTGGGCTCAAACAAATCACCATAATTTACAACAAACAACATCCTGCGTTTGCATGCATGTTCAAATGCAATGCACTGAGCATGTTTGAAAAGCATCCATGTAGTGTAGCACACAGTTCCTGCAGCACACATGGCATGCCGGCGCAGCGTTCAGCACACCACAGTAATAATCCAACATGCGCAGCCGATGAGAGGTGAACATGAGCTCTCATACGCAGCATGACCTGCTCTAACTCCGACACTGTCGTTACCTCTCCAGAGGAGAAGACCTCAGCTGGCCATTAATGTCTCGTGAGCCATACGACCCAGAGACGTGTCACTGCATATCTGGATCAACCTCCGTTTCACCTACATATGGCAGAGCACAGACTGCATTTACATCTGAGCTCCTGAGCTGCTGAAACATCAAGCCAATATCCCACTTACCGCGGAGGTACTGAAAGAATCCCGTCACCAGATTGAGAGACGTGGTCTTTTTCACAGCTATGTCTTTAAACTGAGCCATCGTGTGCGTCGGCCGCTGCGCGTCTCTCTGTGTCCTTCATGTGTGAAAGTGAGCGCATGTTATTCAGGGAGGAAAACCAGAGCAGCTATCTTTTATTTCCCTCTGGAGGCAAGAAGCTTTCCGTGTGAAAACACAGCACGACTGATAGAACCTGCCCCCCTTCTCTCTCTCTCTCTCTCTCTCTCTCTCTCTCTCTCTGTGGATAGGCTGCTAATCGAGGACAGTTTTTTTGAGCCAGGCTACTTCCTGTTTTTGCCAGTGCTGGTGTGGATGCTCCGATCAGGTCTGTTCTCGTTCCAGCAGCATCTCACAGCTGCAGCCATACTAACCAGCTATGGCACTGGTCCTCCAATCAGCAGGCAGGGGGGCTGTGATGTCACTGGGCAGCTGGTGTTATCCTGATTTCTATGGGTGGGTGGGGGTCAGCACTTGTGCTACACAGGCTGATCTCCACCACAGGCACTGCAGACACTGTAATGCAAGAAGAGCTTAACAAACAACCAGATCTGCAGTGTTTCTCTCCGGCTCTGCCGTCAGACTGCTATACAAGAGAGAGCTTTGGTGCTCATGGGAGCATGACACAATTATTGTGGGGGTGTATGTGTGTGGGGGAGGGGGAGGGGTTAGTTTGTGTGTGTAAGAGAGAGATTTGCATACATTTAATATATGCAAAGACAACATGAAATCTTAACTGACCCCGACATGATTAATGCTGTTTGCTAAGGCAGGATTCACTATTACTTTCAAATCTTGAACTCTAACGATTAAACTGTGGTGTGTAACTCATCTAGCACTACTTCTGCTTTAGAAAAATAAGCAATAAGAAGTAGTGCAGCCACCTAGCAATGCCCTAGCAACCAGCCAGTACACCCTAGCAACAGAGCACAGCAACAAACTAAAAACAGTCAGAACACCTTAACAACCGGATTGAAAACATTTCACCACTTTTTCATGAGAAGCGTCATCACAATTCCCTCAAAACTTCCTCTGCAACTCCTGATACATGTGCTGCATTATCTTCTAAATATTCTGTTTCACTTACAAAAACATCAGTCTGGAGACAGATGACTGATGTGTATGTAAAACCTCTATGATTAAATAAGTGTCTATGACAAAACATTTTTTAATTATAGTAAATACATGCATCTCTGCACTGTTGGTAAATGCTATAAGGAAACTGGGAACCAGCTGCAGTTAAAGTGTTGAATCATTTATGTCCCAGCCAGTGTAATGCATTCACCACCTGCTGTGAGGTGACACCAGTCCACCTGAACATCCACACACTCATCCTCATCTGACGCCTTTTTAATTGTGTCATGATAAGACACTCAGACACACTTCACTCGTGTATTTTTGATATAATGTGCTTTATTAAATGACCTAATTCAATCTATGTTGTGATAGTCTGAATTGTTTGCGCATTTTCTGAGTATGATCGCGCCACAAATCCACTTAGACGTGAAATTCACTCTCCGCTCGCTCATGGTGCCGCAGTTCAGCTATTTATATCTCAAAACGTCTTTTGTGTTACTGAACAAGAAATGTTCCTCAAACCGAACTGCTCTTCAAACAACTTAATAAAATGAATAAAAGGTCAGATATTCTTCTTAGATTTCCAGGTTTTCAGGGTAAAATACTGAACTAAAAAAAGCACCTTTTTACAGTACATATGTTAATACTCTGCACAAACCTCCCAGTACAGTACAACATACATACACCACAAGCACAAACCAAACCACACGAGTTTAACTTGCACGCTTGCACTACAGACGGCTGATGAAAGCTGCTTAACTTGCACTGTAGACAGTGTCACATTACAGCAGGTCAGATGTTACTGTCGTCTTCTGTTTAACACGCTACACATGTGCTGCTGTGGATTTCATTCACAGTCTATTGACAGTGATGCTCAAACACACGGCGGCCAGCACGCTCAGATGCTCCTCACCGCATCTCTGAATATCTTCATCTTCATCTGTCTAACACTGGCAGACAGTCAGAAGTTTGTGGTTTCTTGTCTTTGAGAATGAATTGCCAGCACTCATTTGGACAGTCAGTGTGTAAACGTACATTAAATCACAAACAAGACCACATGTAAGATATGCTGATGTACAAAACACTCGGCAGTCACTTAAACTCTGCCATCTAGTGTTTCAAAGCAACGTGTCTAAAAAATCTTTCTTCTTAAACAGCAACAAAGAACAAAGATGATTCTCCTACAAATATAAACACTGTGGCTTTATGATCAGAACATCCATCCAAAAGAGTAACAATAACTCCACCAACAGTGTGATTTTGGTAACTGTTCATCTGTTTGCCCATCCAGTGACAAAGTGACTAAACGAGCCTCTCACGACCTTGAAAACCATTTGATCAGACAGCTTATGCTTAAATCTACTGTAGAGATGATAACTGTGTCATCCGTCATATCATAGGCACATTTAAATATTTATCATTTCTCTTGACACTAAGAAAATTATAACAATAGATTGTCGACGCTATATATTTAAACAATTATTACATCGTTTACAATAAAGAAGAAGAATTGACAGAAAACTAAAGGAAATGGCAGATTCGAGACAGTGGAGGGAAAATGGCTCTCAGTTTTAACCACACGCTCTGAACAGACATGTGCCATGCACTGCTGAGGGGAAACCAAAAGTAGTTCAGAGCAACCACAGGCCCTCTGTTGAGTAAACCACACAGCAACTTGTTTACTGCTGATGTACCATGGCAACAAGCGCACACCTCTCATAATGTGACATCCATCAAAGTGTTGACCACATGTATTTACACACACCTACTGAAATTCACCAAAATACACCGTTGTCTACAACTTGCTTTTGTTAATACACATAAAATGTACAAACTACACCTGCAATTTTCAGAAACTTGCACTATCACAGACACTTAACTTAAACACATGCTATCAATCATTAACCCACAAAGGTGAGAAGTGATTGCCTTTGCAAAACTCTAGATGTTGTAGGTAGTTGCCAGGGCATTGCTATGCAGTTGCTAAGGTGTCCTAAATGGTTGTTGCTAGGGCGTAGTTAGGTTTTCACTAGGGTGTTCTGCGTGGTTACTAGGGAATTGCTAGGTGGTGGTTGCTAGGGTGTTCTGGGTGGTTGCTAGGGCATTGCTTGGTTGTTGTTGCTAGGATGTGCTGGGTGATTGATTATTGACTCATATCAAAAGAGCCCACACCCATGGCTGTATGATATAGCAGGATGTTGCAGGATGATTTACACACACAGTTTAATAATCTGAGGTATGGCAATAAGGGAATTAATCTCACAACAGTGACAGTTTTGACTGCCTCAGAGCCACTAAAAATAATAATTAATGCACATCATTTATTCGGAGATTTCCTACCCTGAAGCTGCAAATTGCAACATTTTGGCGGTCAAAGCAGAACTGCCAAAGATCACACACATACAACTTCCTTCCTGGTGTGTTTGAGAACAAGTTCCTCTCAACAGCTCGATTCCTTCTTCTAGTTTCACTCAAACTCTGTGGGCATACAGCCATTTCCATGGTGATCAGCATTAATCCTTCATCAGGAAACGCCCCCCACAATGTTTACTTACATGTGAATGTACACATTTACTGAGCAGAAACATCAGTAAAACATCAGCTTTGAATAAATGACTGTTTGTTCATGAGCCATTATCATAGCTTTGACCCGGTCCATTGCCAACAGTAATGAACATCTGCCAACAAGAAGAGGCTTCCAATGACAGGGACTCCAAATATTGATCTGACCGTTTTCAAGGGCAGAAAAGGTGTCACTTTCTACCTGTACACATAAACATCATCTACACCAGAGTCTCCCTCCAGCTCTTACACAAAAACTCATTTAACATTAAGCATATTAGTTGGGTTTGGTGTTATATAGCAAGATATACACACAGGGAGCTTGAGGTATAGATGACATGGGTTCTGGCCAGAAAGATAGATGGATCATGGAACATATTCTTATCAGCATGAGCCACAGAACATAACCAGAACACAAATAACTGCTTTTCCTTTGGGGCTGATCCCCATTTTCTCTCCTACAAAAACAGTTGGAAAAACACTTAAACCTTTCCTGCTAGCTATTAAAGTACAGATAGCCATTAGCGGTTTGAACTGTACATCATCATACACACACTGTTTTAACAGTGAGATGATAAAACATTCCAGTAACTCAAACAACTTCATCATAAACTATGTAAAGGTCAATCTCCACCAAGTTTGAGGAAGAAAGGTCAAACAAAATGTGTCTCCATAGCAACACAAGAGTTAGCAAAGAGCCATTATCAGCGACAACCTCCAGTAAGAATAAACAATCATGACCTTAAAACAAATCTTCTAACAAAACGGCCTAAATTTAAAATGAATGAATAGCATTGTTTCTTTTTAGAGATGACAGATTAATCTACTCATATTTGGCCATGTTAACATTATTGACCAATAACCATGTCTGTCATTTTAGCAAAAGTCTGTCATTTCAACTAGTGGCACAATTTTAGCTTCAATATAACACACATGAGTTTTTATCTTATGAAAAGCAACCTGTTGTAGGCCAGTTTATCAACTCTTTGTAGTTTGATTTCATGACCTTGTTCGATCACAATCTGTGTTGCCACCAAGCAGACACAATAATCTCCAGAAATAAGCAGAAAGCATCAAACAAACAGAAACTCTATTTCTGGTTTCTGTCCTCCAAAGAGGAGAAAAACCACACCTGCCCTAAGGCACTGCAGCACAACACATTCTGAACCCTTGACTATTAAAACAGATCCATTAATAATGCACAACACTTTCTTCCACTTATAACACAGGTAAAATGAGCCATCATTGCTGAAGAGACAAATGAATGGACAGACACACACAAAATCATGACGTACACCATTAATATTGATTCTCAAGCAGGTGAGCTCCTGTGTGATATTAATACAACATTATCTGTGCAACAAGAGGCATCTGGCAAAACTCCTGCACTGAATCAGCACAATTCTGCCTGACTCACCGTGCCGGAGAACGGTGAACGAGCAGATATCAGCATCACCTACCTTGAAGCTTCTGCATCACGTTCATAATGTCCTTGCTGGACCTTCCGAATGGGCTGAGGGAAGCCATGGTGCCTCTCCTGCAGTCCTGCACCTCTGATAACACACTGGATCACTCAGCAGTGAGCAGAGCAGATGCTGCACAAGCTTCTGAAGAGGGCATCCCAACATGCCCCTCCTACAACTCTCTCTCTCCTGTCTGTCTCTCTTTCTCTCTCTGCTGCAGGAACTCCACAAACTTGATTTCAGCCAATAGAAGAGCAGGTCTCATTTAGGCGCTCGACTGTGTGATGGACCAATCAGAAGTCCTCTTCTATCTGGAGTCAGTGAACACAGAGTAAGAGAGACAGAGCCCTGGACCAAATCAGCAAACATCACAGTTTTGAAATGGTGTTTCCATGTACTGTATCAACACTGTAGCCATATCATATCTGCATGTTTACACATAAATCTACACACATAGATCTTTTATCACACAGCTAAAAATACATGAATATTATTTTTTCACTCTGATGCAACTGAAGTCAAAGATAGACTATAAAGAATGGCCCAACACTCTTGAATGAGAAATGACGTAAAGGTTTTGGTAATAGGAGTTAGAGAACTAATCCATAATTAATTAACTTGCCCACCAGAGATAAAGTTCCACTTCAAATGTGTAATGCTCTGCATGAGTGTATAAACAACATGCAGCCCGTGTGAAGGTGCACAGAACGCGTGTATATTTATCAGCTAAACGTGTGCGTGCATCTAAGACAACAGAAACTCAACGCATAAATAACTGCACAGTCTGCCTGAAGGGAAAGTCATGCTTTAAAACTACACATGAACTTTTGCACATATTCCAATCTATGTGATGATTTGTATGGTTTGTAGCATGTTGCGCGTGTATTACCGTAAGCAGACTGCAGGTTTCCTGTGTTTCGTGTGATAATGCTGAAACTCTGTTACAGTGGTTGCTATAGAAACATTTAAACAGTGCTGCAAGGCCTCATGAGTCGTGTACTGCCACCTACAGGCGTTCAAAAGAACAGACCGAGCGCCTTCTAGCGTTTAAACAGAAGGCAACAGCAAGTGTCCTTTCTCTTATTTTCTGTCTATTAAGTGCAGCCGTTATTTCTGACTTTCTCTAACCATCATAATATTATCAATTCTTTTTGTAGATTATAGATCTCAGTTCTTCGTTCGTTGTCTCAAGTTCATTACCAGACAACGTCTCTGTTTCCATCCGGTTTCCACGTGTAAACCTCAACACTGACGCAACTCTGCTGGTTTTCACATCAACTCGGGTAAAGATACTTCAGGTAAAACCTCAGTACATCGAGCAATATGTGTCATGGAGGAGAGAAAAGACAATAACATAATATAACAATTTATAACAATATAACGATAATATAACAAGAACATTTAAGCTGCATTTACGTAGGTACATTGAGGTGAATAGGATTGTACTTTTACAAACACACACAGTAATGTTTCAAGAGAAACAGACAAGCAGAGTAAGCAAATCCCCTCTGACAAACTCAAGAAAACATATCAGCTGGGCCTTTTCATTTTCTTTGTGAACTTTTAAAACACTTTTTTAAAAGGTTCTTTTTTAAGTGTTTCATCCTCACTGTTTCAAATTGACTGCAAAAGCAGACACTCTTTTGCAGAGGCCTAAAAAACAAAAGGTGTGAGTTGGTCTATTATAATATAATAGGGTGAAGAAGTCATTGTATTGTATCCACTGAAACACAGGAAATGATGCAAGAGGAAACAGGCCTGTTCCCCTGGATGTCTGTTCCATTCAGATAA
>JAZGTJ010006796.1:0-24149 GCA_036877575.1 Botia almorhae | reverse complement strand
TCTCAATATTTATTAAAAGGTTCACTGTAGGTGTTTTTTCAGTACATAACCAGTAAGTTACCGTATGTTCATTGAAGCATGTTGTGTTGAGATAAAAAAAAGAAAAAAACACAATAGAGTCTATACTGAAAGCAAGACAATAAGACAATAAGACAAAACAGCCACTTACAGCGACATTATTATGCTACTTTACCGTTTACCTGAAATCTATTCATTTAGCTCTTGTAAATGTTAGCAAACTGGAAAGACTTGAATTCTATTTAAAACCTGGGTGGATGTAGGTTGTTTGTGTGCCTCAGAAACTAGACAATAGATGCGTACGGTCAAGTGCTCTTGTTTTTTTGGCATTATATACTAACAGCCCCACTAGCACAGCCATGGTGACAACGAAGAGTCCTGCAAAGACCCCAGTGCTTATGCTGATATGTTGAAGTCCACCATTACTGGAGGCTATAAAATGAAAAAACAATAATGTTAGACAACACGGCAATCATCTGTAGTCGTGTGGAATTTTTACACTTGCATGTTATCCAGAGTGTTTTTGGTCTATGTTGCACATTGTTCATACTTTATCCTGGCTTGTCACATTTCAAGATTTAACACTGCATTTGTATACTTTGGGTTGATGTTTTAAATTTCATATTTAAGAGGTTAATAACATTCATTTCATACTGTATGCATTTGGCCCTGCAATCTGGTCTTTGTTGGTGAAGCAGGGCTTCATAACCCAGGGTTAAAACAATGCTAACAAGTGTAAACCATTTTTAATCCCATATTAAAACGCCCCTAACCCAAGATTTAACTTAATGTGAAAAATCTGTATTAACATACCATCCACATGGTGTGTCTTCTTCGCCACACGGAGGGGACCCTGCATGATGTAATGTCTGGCTGTTTCTTGGTTCAGATCTCGTCTACGTCTGCGTGCGGCTTGGCTGAGGCAGCCTTGGGCACATCTGGAGTTTGGGCTTCCTTCCGCACACAGAATCACAGAGCAGCTAATGAAGACCTGTCGACAGAATTTCAGTTTACTGTAGTCAAAGAGTTTTGCTCACATAATTTATAACCATCCTTATATAAATCTGACGTACCTCATCGAAACCACCTGTGAACTTGAAAGCTTGGATCCCAAAGTCATACTTCATAGAATCGCTTGTGTAAACCTTGACTGTTTCGTCCAAAATGCACCTGTCGTAAGATATTTCAAGAGCCGAGTGACTTCTGTTTCATTAATTGTGTTGTACAATAGAAAAAATATCATAGGACTGTGTATTATTTTTCAGGTTAAAGAGAAAATTCAAGATATTCATTGTGTTGTCCTACTAAACAATGCCTTTTATGATAAACAGTAAATATTTATGTCTAATCTTATAATCTCTGTATTGTATAAAAGGCTATGCAGACATCACTACTGAGAATCTTACAGTGGCTGATCGGGTTTCAGTGGATTAAGATCTTTTACTTTGAGTAACTTCGACTGTCACGGAAATCCTACATTTATATGTCAGATAATATTTCCGGCAGTGATATGGTGGCAGATTGTGTGACTGTACATTGAGAAATGGTTTTGTGGAAAGCCGTTGTGCCATATTAAACAAATGCTTGAATGATAAACCTGAAACCTTTGTGTTAGTAGTCTGGAATCTTAATTCACCAAACAATAGGTTTTAATTTAGTGGATAGCTGACTGTATAATGTTTTAAACATGTAGAATTAGTAGAATGTTATTTTAACGTTATATATCATAAACATGTCTTTAAATTGTTAGTGGAGTGTTTTAAAAAGGTTACAGAATTAATAATGAATAATGTTTTTAAAACCAAGCAATAATATTGTTTAAGTAACATTCAAAACAACATTTGTAACTTTTTTGTTACTTAATGAAACCATATAGCTGGGCAACCAGAACACATGAGCATATTATGATCATGAGTTTTGCATGGGCAGGCGCCACTTAAATTTGATGTCAAAATGGAAAATGTTGTTCACAATGTTAAAGTCTCACCCGTCTTTGATGATGTCATAATAGACAGCACTGTATGGGTTGTCCTCTGGAGTGGCCCTGCAGGACTCAACGAAGAGTCTGACCTCTGGGAGAGCAGAATGAGCTTCGATGCCCATGTAGAGCATTTCCATCAGCTTTACCTCCACGGGATACAGGCTGGAATCCACCAGACTGGTAAAGCTGTCGTCTGTGAAAACTTCAAACGTGTAACCGAAAGTGCCAAAGCTGGACTCGGTGAAGATGTAATCAGATTTACGGTTCACATAATGGCTGGAGACACTGGCCAGTTTGGGATACTGGCAGGAGAAGCCAAACTTAACTTGACTGCGTCTGGTGATAACTGCATTCGGGGTCTCAAAGGAGTTGATCTCATTTTTGAAGACCATGAAATCTCCAGAGTCCTGGTGGGTGGAAACAGAAAGGAGAAAGAAAGCTCTTAACATGAGGACATGAATGCCCTCGACACAAAACAAGCATCATAATCGACTTCGTCTTGCTTATTTACTTCCTGTTTACTTTCTTATTTATTATTTTATCATTCATGCAAAAGTCGTATAAATCACAAACTTAGCAGAGTTATTATAGATTTAGATATAAGTGAAAGATACTTTTTATTAGTTTTATTGTGTTTTTTTATTTAAAATTGTTTTATTTTTGTATTTTTATGCTAATTTTAGTTACATTTTTAGCTATCTTGTTATGTGCGTGTGGTAATTGTATTATTTATTTATCAATAACATTGCTATATAAGAAAAAATGAATGTTTCAGTGTTAGTTGTTTTCAGTTTTTATATTTTTCATTTGATAATTTTAGTGCTTCAGCTTAAACTTATTTCGGTGTTATATATTAAGTAGTTTGAATATAAAATATACTGCAGTAAGCAGCTGCTGTACCTCCATTGTAGTGCCACAGGTGTTGAGGGACATTGTGCCCAGGATGTGGGTTTCATTGGAGGTAAGAGAGCAGGTGGGGTCTCTCAACTGGAGCCAGTTCTGGTCAATTCCCTCCATTGAGGCTTTACTTACTACAATGCTAATACTGTCACTCTCACAGCTAACTTCTGCTTCACCTAAATACATAGAATTCATTTGTTAGTCCTTCTGATCTGCTGTATTTTTGAGTGCCCTCCATTATCAAATAGACGACAAGATATCTTTTACCTGACAGAACCCTCGATTTTGCCACGACCACAACGATGCACCTCATCTCTGACTGACTAAATAAACAAAGAGGCAGGAAATCTTCAGAAACCACACAGACAACATAAACAACCAATGAGCTTCGAGACCTACTCATACCTGTTCAGTGTCTCTGCTGTGAAACACACAGGTACGTGACGATACAGATCCATTTCCTGTGGTGTCCAGGTCAATGTTGCCATGGTAACTCCGTGGCCCTCGTCTCTCAATGTTTTGGACATATTAAAGGGGCCACTGACCTGAAAGTCTAAGATGCTGGACAAGAAAAAAACAAATCCCATAATCCAAATTGTGCAGGTCAAAACTTCAATCTATTAGCATGCTGTATTAGCATTTAATTCATTTAGTGGAATAATAGAATAACGTGTTGATAAATAAGGTGCTCGGTTCTAAGCAACACCAAACGTATTTCAGACCTGTTGCCTGAGCTCTGAGCTCTCAGTGAGATCTCGTGAACTTGTCCCACAGCGGCGTGATGTACATCTCCATGTAAGGGAGTTGGTGTCAGGAAACCGGGCCTGTTCACACCTGGAACACAACTCTGAACCGGAGCAAGAACTGCAAGACAGTGTGAACAGAACATATGTTTGACACTTGACATAATCCACTTGGATTACACGATACATAAATAATCACAGGCAACAGTAAAGCACAGTTCACCAAAAACAGAAAATTGTGTCATAATTTTCAACAACCTCACATTGTTCCAAACACGAATATTGTTATTCTAAACAAAATATTTCATTAAAAACTTACGGTGAATCCATTATGAGCTGTTATTTTATGATGCATTATTTATTATAGTCCATTATGATGTATTATTTATATTAGATGATTAGTGGAACACAATAGAGCAAAATTATGTCTGTTAGCGTCTATTATCCCATACACACCTATTATCACCTATATTATTATAAGCACTTACTTTATCCTCAGTTTACGCAAACATTTTTTAAGTACACCACAAGGTCACATTTGCTTTCGATTACATGCTACAATATAATGAACAATAGAATTTTGTTCATTCACAACCAGCCTTTTGAAATGTCTTCCATTTGTCTTTCTCTTTCCTTTTCTTGTTAATGGCACAAATTCCTTCACGAACCAGTTGTTCTGGTCCTTTAAACACAAATAACCAACTCTGAAAAATGTCAATAGTTCTGGAACATTTATTTAATTGTCTGTTTATTGCATTCATTATTTGATTAAACAGTTCAGACTCTCGTTTTATAAATTATTACGTATCGATGTGATTAGTGGAACAATGTAGCTGGTCATTATTGCAAAATAATACCGTAGGGATTCAACAGATTCTGTCAATATGGGATGCTACAACCAAATTTGCTTATAATTCTGAATTATAATTAAAAACATTATTTACCACCCTTACGTGACAAGTGTTATACACAATTTGGGAACTGTGCTCCTGGTCTTACCTTGGTGTTTGGAAAGTGTTTGGAATTATAATAGATTATATTATAGAATTATAATAGAATTATAGGAGACGATTGTATTTTCATGGGGGGAAAATAATGCGACTCTCACTTACTTTCTATTCCAAACTGCAGAGGCACTTCACTGAGGGCGGTCGGGTCTGAGTTGACAGTCAGATTGAACGCTTCTCTGACCACTGAGGCTCCGTTTCCATCTGTTAAAGTTATGTCTGAAACAGGATAATCCTGCAGCATGATCTCAAACACATGCAGGCCCAGCTCCAATGAACCCCTTCTGTGCAGAGTGCACGAGTCCTAAACACAGTCAAAATCAACAGCATAAAACTTGTGCTCCCAGCTAACAGTGAACATTCTAAGAATGTTGGCCAATGTTCTTGTAAAGTTCTCTCAAAGTTATCAAAAACAATTTTCAGTAATCTTAGAAGAACTTTTATTGATGTTATATATATCTATATATAAAAATGTTATTCTGAAGTTGTTCGTGGAACCTTTTAAAAATGTTACAAAATTAACCAAATGTTTAAATAATGTTCTTGTAACCAAGCAGCAGCGTTAATACAACATCTAAAAAACTGGATGTTTTGAACATTCGTAGAATGTAGAAAAGAACACAGCCTACAGCCTAGAATTGTTAGCTGGGATGCACCTAAATGTAACCAATGAATATATATAAAACAAATTCTAAGTTCAAATATTTTGGTGTTATGACCACTACACTGTATATTTTAGTGTCGCCCCCCAGCTATCCATTTTTTACATAGCTGTAGCTCCATATCTCAAGGCTGTTTTGTATCTCCAGCTTTAGGCATAAAAACTACAAACTTTAAATGAACTGCAAGCAAAAACATTTTTCTGCTCAAACTGAATGCTGTTAATCCATTTAAAGGGTTTGTCCTCAGAAAGCATTACCTCCTCTAGATGAATGTTTGGGTGCTCATGGCATGATGTGCAGTTGGCATCATTAAATTTGCATCTCACAACATCTCCATCTGGGTCATGTGCCAGCACGCGAAGACTCTGGAAACAATTCTGAGGAACCCTGATCACAAGCCATTGTCAAAGGATAATGAAAGCTATTTTGATTTTATGAACACACACAAAGACATAAATGTGATCTATATAATAATGAACATGCTTTGATTACATAACTTCAAAAGCAACCACCTTATATTGGGTACTGCTGCTGTAACAGGCGATCTGTTTGAGGATTGGGTGTCTGAACGTCGTCCAGTCTCAACGTGAGTGCGCAGCGTCCATCCCCCAACAGCATGAACATTATCTGCCCAGCAGCAACCAGAGTTACTAAAAGAGGGAAAGAGAAATTATTACTTCAGTTTTTATGTTTCAAATAATTATAATAAAGTTCACAAAGCTAAGAAGCTGATAAATACTAAATACATATGTTGTCTGAGAGCAGTTTTTTTCCAGCTGTTATTTATCATAATATATTAACATGTTCTCAAATCAAGTTGTTATGAGAACAAGTAAATCAGGATGTTATACAGAGCCAAAATATTCAGAATTAAATAATAAAATAAAATAAATATAATTAAATTAATCAAAATGAGAAATTTAATAAAAAAAACAAATTAAAATTTAGTTTATGAAAGTACATTGTCAATTATTTTAAATAATAAATGTTGTATTTTACAATAAATGTTGGATTTTCTTGGAATATTTTGAAATAAATAGATACACTTAATTATTCGTTTATTTAAATATTTAATAATCAAATTGTTGCCATATAAATTGATATTTTTAATTATTATTGCTTATTAAAATAATTGTATTCTGGTCATCCATAGGTTAAACCTTACTGAACATTTGGACGTTGTACTCGCAAAGTTTTTTTTATATTAAATATGGAGGAGAGCAAGAAAGTCATGATGTCATTGGTCTGACCTCAGAGTGAGAGGGGCGTTACTGCTGACATTGGTGGTCATGTGCAGCTCTGACTGGCACCACAGATTTGGATCTGAGTGGTCTTGATCTGTCACTTCAGGTCCTGCATATGTGACATCACCACATGGCACATTCTCACAGATCCAGTTGCGGTCAAGAACACAGGGACCCCTGCTGGACTCTCTGTAGTAAAAGTGCACCTGCCAGACACAAAAAGAGGAGACGGGGCTAGTTATTACACTGCGGTATTATGTTCACTGGCTTAAATAACAGATATGACAAAAATGATATTTTGTAGCAATAATATTGTAAAGAAAAAAAATAGAATACTACAATATTTTAGGATAGAATTCACAAATAATTTCAAAAATGTGGCTTGATGCTAACAAATAAAACACAACACATTTGTGCACTTAGACGTCTGACTAAAAATCTCCCCAGCACCAAAACCATCAACTTCAGCAAACTAGTCATTTTATGTTTTTATGACAATAGAATTTAAATAACACAAACAAAAAAAAATCAAAAATAACATTAATATATTAAAGGTGGGATTCATTAATTTATAACCTGTATCCTGGACTTACCTCCACTGATCCACCCGGATACCTGTTTCCAGGTGTGAAGGTCACAGACCCCCCGTAGAAACCTACGGCTGGGCCCACGGCGAGAGCCAAGCTAACCAACACCAGTACAGATGCCATAGTGTCTAATGAACCTGCACTGCGTACACAGGCATATACATAGAGACCTGGGCAGATACTTTCTGTTTTCATGTTATTGTGTGACCGGTTCTACCAGTACAAGACAAGCATGAGAAGAATGAGTTTAATCTCTTATAACAATAACTATTGTGCCGGGAAAGACACATACACAGGGATTATTTTTATCTTGGTATTAGTGTTTGTTTCCTTTGGGGGTGGGGAATTATAAAACAGATAAACATATTCTGTTGCATGATGTTTTACATTCTCGCCAAGAGGAAATTTATATTCCATAACCAAAATATCAAATATTTCAGATCATCTAAAGTTAATATGTATTTAGTAACTCTAGTATCACTGCTTAGTAATAATTTATTGATTATAGGAATATACTGATATTAATGATCTGATACTGGGGAGAAATGACCAATTAAAAATTTCCTTCCATTGACTTCTGTTAGAATGTGAAGATGATTTTTTCATGAGAAGGATTATTCACAACAATCTTTACAGAATGATTGACAGACAGATTTCTACAGTGTAGGAAAAGACTAATTCATGCCTAACATAAGAAGCAGGTTACTAATAGCTAAATTAGGGGTTCTTATTAAATCTATGAGGACTATTTGTAAACTAAGATTACATTAAACAAAAAATGTTTGCACAGAATTACATTTCTAGTTACAAATTTTACATTTAAACATCTGGCAGACCCTTTTATCCAAAGTGACTTACATTGCATTATACTATACATTGTTTCTGAGTATGTGCAATCCCTGGGATTGAACCCATGACCTTGGCGCTGTTAACGCCGTGGAAAGATTTTGTTACAAATCTTTGTTACAAATCCTCATTTATCCTCATTTGTAAGTCGCTTTGGATAAAAGCGTCAGCTAAATGACTAAATGTAAATGTAAATGTAAATCTTGGTGGTACGATGGGGGCTCATATTATACAGGCAGATGAGATTTAAAATTAAAAACTGTGTTGTGTCTAACGCTGTTATGTTTTCATTTTAAATACTGTGTACTTTTAGAAGAAACGTGTGCTCATTTACATTACTGTAATTTCATAGACTAAATAAGCGACCGTTCACACAAGACACAATACAGGGACATAATGATCACTTATTTTCCCCTCTATAGTTTTTTAGGTTGTAATTACGGGATTTGGCCACAAGAGAGCTCTATTGTCCACTTTAGTTATTTGCTGATTTTTCCCATAACAAGTGAGTCATGTAACTTGCTTAACTGCTGTCAATAAATTTGTACATCCCCTTATGTTCAATAAGAAAGCACATTTTACAGCATGGTCCTTACCTGTCTGTGTGTGTTTTCTGTGCTGAAATGATTTGTGATTTGTTCCAGAAACATTATTTGTTATGCTGGTTTAAAGTCTCCTCACATCCAGATAGCAATCAGTAAGGAAAGTGGTCTAAATGTATTTATATAATAATAGTCTTCTGTGGACTATTTATATGTCTTTATTTTTATATGTCTTATGTGGGCACAGGACCGTAAAATGTTCGTCCAATCATTGCATTCGGCACGAATGCACAGAAGATATGTAAATATATAAATACAAATATTTATATATTCAATGAATATATATATAAATACTTTTAATGGGTCTTGTTTAGTCACAATTTTTAGTTGCTCATTATTTCATTATGTTGCCTGACAACGGATAAGAAACATGTAAATGAGAACGGCTGTATTGGATTTGGCTAAATTAAAATACAGTATGTGAGCACAGACAGAAGTAAAACACATGTAAATTGCAGACACTAGATATAATGCAAATGTGAGGCGATGAATATGCTAATTTGTGTATGACGTCATTTCCTGACTTCACGCAGACCTCATCTTCTTTCCTTAGAAAATAGCTGGCAACAGTATTGTATGAGCAGGACATGCGTGGTAAACGCTATTTTATACCCTATTATGTTGTTGACCCAGCTAACTATTTTTTACGTTTCGGTAATATTTCGATTAGCAACAAAAACATTAAAAAAGTTATTTTTTTTTAGTTTTTTAGACATTATATTAACATTATTATTTGGTTATAAGAACATTATTCAAACTTTTTATTCTGTAACATTTTTAAAACATTCTACAACTTAAAAATAACATTTTTGATACATATGATTTGTAATGTTAAAAAAGTTTTTTGATAACTTTGAGAGAACTTTTAAAGAACATTGGCCAATGTTCTGAGAATGTTCTGTGATAGCTTGGGAACAAGACTTAACTGTTCATATGTAACATA
This sequence comes from Botia almorhae, assembly GCA_036877575.1. Taxonomy (NCBI): domain Eukaryota; kingdom Metazoa; phylum Chordata; class Actinopteri; order Cypriniformes; family Botiidae; genus Botia; species Botia almorhae. The sequence continues at coordinate 14,616 of JAZGTJ010006796.1, read as the reverse complement.
TATGTTCTTAACTGCACATTGCTAAAGCATTTATAAAAATACTTGCAGTGCGTCTGCAAATGTGACACGCTATTGTGTGTATCTGTGTTTGTGAAATGTGCTGGTATTAAAACAAACAAAAGCCTTTTCTTACACTGTTTATGTATCTTACAGTTCATTCTTTTAAAAACTACTCATGAACAAACTGGTGTTCACGCTTTATATAATCAGTTCCATGGGTGGTGTCATCTTTTCCATTGTGAAAACTGTCTGTTAAACCATGCTTTGAACAAAAGCATGTAACTGTAGCTCACACAGGTACAAGGTTTGTCAAAGACCTCAAACGAAGCATAAGACACCCTGACCTTTATTAATTAATTCCTTCCTCATTGCTCTTTTATAATGAGCGAAAGAAAGAATTTAAAGCTGAAGTCCTTTTTTGAATGTTAAAGATTATTTTTCTATTCAAGCTTAATGTGCAGAGAGAACTATGAAAGCAATGGATTTGTAGTGTTATTTCACAGAAAAGTGTGTAAACATTGTGGTTCAATGGCACTATCGAAACATCGCTCTGTCTATATGTGGAGTATGATGAACTCAATGCAGTAACATTGGCTTAGACAGTGGTGTACGTTGAATTATGTACTTGTTCCACTAAAGGAATAAAGTGTGGAATGCTGGACTCGTAAGGTAATCAATGGTCAGTTTTTTCTACATAATATAAGGGGAGGGGCTAAATGTGTTGCAGCTTGTGGCAACACATCCCACAATTCCATTTGGTGATGCTAGTGACACAGAAATCAGTTCAGCTTAAACTAAGAGGTAGAATCTATTATCTATATAGAAAATTATTCATTTAAAACAGCTGAACTAAACAAAAGGGTTTTGTGCCGTGTAAAACATTGCCAGCCAGTCTGTCTCCTGCTGCGTTTGACTAAACAGACAAAGTATTGTTATACACTTTGTGAATAAAGCTAGTGGAGACAGTTCCTGTTTCCCCTTATGGCTGTGTATCTTTCTCTCTTGCTCTCTATTTATCTTCCCTTTCTCTCTTTCTTGCACTCTCTCTCTCACTACATGAATTATGATGGATCTTTTTCTTTTCTTTTTTTTAAATGAACAGCTTGAAATGATTTCCCAAACCAAAAACAGCACAGAATGGTTTCCTGTCGCCCTGTATTTGCAAGATGAAAATGATAATAGCTTTATATAAGTGGCAAAATGAGTGAAAATAAGTAATAAGTGATAAATGACTCCTAATATTGTAACTAGTAGTGCTTACATACAAAAAACGTCGTTTATCTTTTGTTGTCTTGTAAAACTCGATACAATATCTATAAATAACGGTACAGTAAGTCTATATTTAAAAAATGTATAACAAAAATGTTATATGTTAATTACTTGTTGTTTACAGTTTTTCGAGACCTCAAGTTACCTTCACGCTCAAAAAAAAAACAAAAAACACGCGCCCCTCCCAGCAGTGAGAGAGAGCGATAGAGAGAGATAGAGACCCCCTCTTTGATTGACGTGAGCCTCGACCAATCATAACAATCGAGTGGTTTTGAAGGGCGGCACTTCCTTAAACTTCAGCGCTGTGTGTTTTAACTGCAGCTTTAGGTGACACGTAACGAAAGGTGCGATTAGGACTCTCTAAAACGTTAGTTTTAACATATTAATAAATTAAAAAGACTACTTTCCATAATGTAAATAACGCGACAAAACTTTGACCAAGTACGAGGTTCACGTCAATTCACGTCAAATTCATTTGCTGACTTTCCAGGGAAACTTTGCAAGAAAACTCGAGACTTTTCCAAAGTCATCCCATTTATTATGCACGCCTTATGCTTTTATAGCATCTGGCCAGAAGTATAATTTTTTTTCATGAGGAATCTCGGAGTTGTTTCGCTACTAAAGAGTAACGAGGAACTCATTCCCAGGAAAGTTTCTGTGGAGTCCAGAAGAGCAGCGATCATGGGCAACGGCGTGTGCTCCAGGAAGCAGAAGAAGATTTTCCAGTCTCTCTTACTGGTCACGGTGGTTTTTGGAATGATATACGGTGGTATGGTGTCTTATGAGATTCACAAACAGCTGAAGAGGACAGAAGCTATGGCGTTAAAGTACCAGCAGCACCAGGAGTCTCTTTCTGCCCAGCTTCAAGGTAAAAACACGTCACGTTGTGATGTCACAGCGCCAGAAACGCTAAGCGACGAAACATCGTTGCAAAAGTATAAAACAGTGTTACAAACTTTGAAGCATTGTTTTTGTGGTGAGCGATATTAATGTTTTCATGCAGTGGCGTTACCCAATGGTTACCGCAACATTGCGCAGATTTCATAAACTCGATGACAGATTGCGCCATTGTAGAATGACTTGCATCTCAAGTGAACCGCGTTTCTGCAGGTCTGCATACGCTTGTCACTAGAACAGAGTAGAATAGAACTGAATAGCGGATAGTAGTTCTGAACAGATTGTCAGATCTGGACGAGCTTGTAGTTTTGCTTAACATGGAAAAACTTAACATAACATAAAAGTTTGCCACACAGCATGTTCTGCAAATTGTGGAAACTAGATTTTCCAGATTTTTTCTGTTGACTGCCAGTTTTTCTAGATTTTTTAAATTTTCTGTGAACAAGGTTTTCTGCTGTATGTTGTTTGTTTGACCTTTAATAAAAACTGTTTCTGCAGCTTTGCGGGATTTTGAATAGAATAGAAATAGAATTGCTTGTGTTGTCAAGTAGTTAAAGATCTGTGCCATTAACCAAACTGTATGTTAAAAGTTTAAACCTCTAACCCAGCAAATGTTGATGAAGTATCCACATGGTATTACCAAGTGAATCATATGTGACTTTTAAATGAAAAGTTATCAGTTAGTCATCAGCTAAAACAATGTTTATTGTGTGTTTATTGTTGTCACAGCAGCTCTGTTGGCTGATTAGGCTTGTTTAAAATAAAAAGCAAAACTGAGCTTGAGAGTAAAAGCAGAGTCTTTGGTATCCAAGCTGTCATAAATTGCATAATAACTGTGTGGTTTTGTTCAGCATGTCACCTCTAGCACTGTAGAACAGGTCTATTCTTGCGAAGTGTTTAGTGAAGATATACAGAAGTGCTTCAGTTAATCTGGTGACACTTGAAAATATTCTTTACATTCTTAATGCATGTTCCTGTTCTTTAAAGAAAACCTGTATGAAACCAATTAAATTTTAAGTGTCCGCTCACAGTAAACACTAATCTCTGTTATCTTCATAATCTGTATGGTTTATGATTATATATACTGGACAGTTGTGCACAGATCTTATTAAAGGTCTGTATTAATGGTCTTTGATTGTTTTTGTTGCTGCCAAAGGTTTATTCGTAAATCTGCAGCGGTTGTGTTGTGTTTTATCTTTCGCAGTCGAATCAGAGAGTAAAAGATTTAAAAAATGAAATTTCGGGTTTACAGGAATAGAATGTTGTAGATCGTTTCTGCCATGTTGTGTTTATCATCAACGTGAGTGAAGTTTGACTTTTATTGATTCTTTTTATTTAAATATATCTATTGGTTAGCTAAGGATGTAGTGCTGTCCCAAACCCACACTATTGGTTAAGCGTTGCTGTGAGGTTGCTGTGGTCACAACGTTGCTGTGAGGTTTGAGTCAGGTCATAAACAGAGTCGTGTTTTGATAACACCACAGGGTTTACAATTTTCTGGAAACTGGCCTAAGTTTATTTTCCTACAGTAGTCTCTGCATACTAAGTTAAACCGTAAAAACAGCACACATCACCTCTCATCAAGAATTCACCCTAAAGCCACCATCATTGTTTGCTTGAGTAAAGCGCTTAACCTTCGATTAATCCAGGTGTGGGGAACTAGACCTGTAAGAAGTGTGCTTCCTGTAGAGCACTCTGGATAAAAGCATCTGCTAAATAGTGCTCACTTGACAGGATTACTATTATCCCAAATGTCATTTCTGAAATTTGAGGAACAGAGGTTCTGATGTTGTTGCCTTCTTGTAAGCACTGTAAGTCAAAGTATGTTGAGATCTAACTGCACCAAAGAAATCTCTGTAAAGGGCATTTCTGTTAGACACCCTGCCGCTGTGTTTCCGCACCTCAATTAGATAATTGTTTATCGCCATGGAGATTTAGCTGTTGAGTGCAGTGTTTTTAAGTGTTTCCTGTGAATTTATGTTCTATGTAATTATTACCAGCTAACAATTTTAGGTTGTAAGAACATTTCCATAACGTTTCCATTAAGTAATAAAAATGTTAAAAGTGTTGTTTTGAAAGTTCTAGGAAAATTCAAAATGTCTAGTTTTTTAGACATTGTATTAATGTTATCCCTTGGTTATAGGAACGTTATTCAAACATTTTTATAATTCTGTAACATTTTTAAAACTTTGTATTTACTTAAGATTAGCGTTTTTGATATATACGATGTAGAATGTTGGAAAACCATTCTATTAACATTACTGCAAGAACATTTTCGATAACTTTAGGAGAACTTTTAAAGAATGTTAGCCAGTGTTCTGAGAACGTTCCCTGTTAGGTTGGTTGTTGTTGCTTTCATGCTCAACGCTTAAATGGTCTATTTACTGTTACATTTCACATAAAGGGCTGTATGTGTAAACGGAGCTCATGATTTTGGTACAGTCACCTCTTTGCATAAGGGTTTGTAATACAGAATTCAGTTGTGAAAGCAAATGGATTTACCTACAGTTTCCACTGCTGCTCTTTAGGTTCTTCTGGGCTTTGTGTTCAAAACTAATCTGCATCATGTGACCTCCAGGCGAACCTTCTGTGTTAAGTATAATTGAAACTTTAGGTCACGGCTTGTTACTTGGAATAATTGTTACCTTGTAACCATTTCTTTATAAGAAGCTAATAAATTAGTGATACTCATTTAACCATAATAGTTCTTAACATATTGCTCCTAAAAGATGTTGCTCATGTCTTATAAGTTAACATAAATGAGCAGTTGGCATTTGATTGACTGTACGCAGTTTTTCTAGCGGCTGTTATCGAAGGTCATTTTTTTATGAAGAGCATTTATTGGCAGACACATTTTTCTCACCTGTGCCTAGAAACGCTCTCTTCTGTTCTGATGTCTCTCTGGACAGAGATGAGCTTCAGTTCCTGTGAGCTCTGGCTTGATTCATCACTGCTGCAGTTGCAGAGAGGAAGAGAAGAAATGGCCCTTGTCTTCAGATTAAATATAAAGGACGCAAACCTAAACGAAACAGTTGGCAGTGACGGATTTAACTCGAGTTTTGTTGCTTTGCCATTCGGAGTTCTTTGTGCGTCTCATTTTTAAGTTTCTTTCATTGTTCTTTTAAAATGTTGTGTGTGCGTTTTCCGTGTTTGGTGCATATAAATGTAGTTTTTTATGTAGCGTATTTTTAAATATAACATATTTATATATTCATACATATATACACTATGTAATTTTGTATAGAATTGTAATGAAAGTATATTACAGTGCAGAAAAGTGAAGTATATCTTGGCCATGTTCTCACCCATATGTGCGCTGAGTGTTGTATGCTTGTTTTACGTTCTCAGAACGTGAATGTTCTGCCCAGTGAATTCATTTAGTAACAATACAGATGCCAGTTATGCAGTCATGCGGTTATGAATCCAGTAGAGAGATACAGTAGTTTGTGTCTAATGACACTATTTTTTGATCGACTGCTTTTGAGAGTTTCAATCGACTGAGCCCTTCTTATTTGTGCCTTATTTGTGTCTTATTTGTGCCTGGCCCCACTAGTTGTGCCTGGCATGTCATTTAATTCATTGTAACAGAACCAGCCCAAACATCATGACATCAGCCTGACTGTGTTGGACAGACACACAGAAACATGAGAAGGGAGGCTCCTGTAAGGCTTTATTTCCTGTGGCATCTGGGTTTTGTGAGAAAGGTTGTTCTAGAACATTCTCCCCAGCTAAGAATTTTAGGTTGTAAGAGCATTTCTGTAACAGTTCCATTAAGTAAATAAAATGTTAAAAATATCATTCTGAAAGTTCCAGGAATGTTCAAAACGTCCAGTTTTTAGTCGATGTATTAACAACATTGCTTGGTTATAAAAATGTTAGTTAAATGTTTGTAATTTTGTAATTCCTTTCATGATGTTCCACTAACTTCTTAAGAATAAAGTTTTAGATATATATGATATATACTGTTAAAAAACGTTATACTAACATTACTGCAAGAACATTTGTGATAACTTTGAGAGGACTTTAAGAGAATGTTAGCCGATGTTCTGAGAATGTTCCTGTTTAGCTGGAGGTGCTCATGTTACTTGATCGCACACTTCACACAGATGAATAAAGCTTTGTTTGAAATGCCATTTGACTTTTATAGAGGCCTAATGTGGCAGTCGGTGGGTCACTGGTTCACACAGTCTTCAAAAATAGCACTGCTAACTTTACATTTGGCTTGTGATGCATCTTAAGCTTTTGGTTATAAGAAAATCTGCATGTTAACAGATCTCAGGACTGCTGTAATTGTGGCGTGAGGCACTTTTATAATGTTGTGATGGAAGTCAAAGTGTGTAATATAATCTAAGACAACACTGATCAGTCTACCAGCTTTCTAATGCATAATGCAACTTTCTCAGTCTGGCAAGCTGTAATGTGATTGGCTGGCTTTATGAAACTTTTGAAAGTCATGGTGCACAGCTTTCTCTTTACCAGTCTGCCTAGAATGTCTTTTGGGTGGATTTCTCAAAATGTAGCAGATTAGTGGCCTCAGATCTTAACTCAGTATTGGTTAAATCTCTTTGTGATAGTCAAAAGTCTGGCTACTATAATCCATCTCTCTCTGTCTCTAACTTTCAGTTGTTTATGAGCATCGCTCCAGGTTGGAGAAATCTCTTCAGAAGGAACGTCTGGAACATAAAAAAGCCAAAGAAGGCAAGTTAATTTACACAGAGTTCTGAATGCATGAGAGCATAATTACTTATGGAGGAAATGATTCACATAGTGAATCAGCATTCTAAAGCTTGTGTGATGGGTGAAATAATACAGCCCAATGCGACCGTGGTTTCGGCGCTTAAATTGTGCGCTGATGTCAGCGCATTGCATTGTTCGTAAATGTGTTAAACAACCTCCAGTGCTTGTTTTTTTCTGAGTTCAGCTTTTGCAATGTTAAATTGACAGCAGACATTGTGATTTAGCAGTCTGGACTCCTAAATAGATGAACAGTTTTTTTAATGGACACTGGGAGAGAATCTTTCATTTTTCTTGCAATTTATCCCTTTATTTCAGTGTCCCTGGTCTTTAAGACAAAGTGTTCTCCTCCAGTGCCCTGTAGCCTCTCATAGTATACACTTTTTCTATTAATAATACAGCATATTTATTTTAGTGTCCGATTTATGTAAAAAGCATGTTGAATTATTCATTAGTTGCTTTTGGCTGTAAGGCACAATTTTCTTAATTCTCGTGAATTTTCTGCGAGGCTGCATCGAATCAATGCGTAGTGCTACACAAGCAAATTGAAATTGAAATAGATAATATTAAAATAATGAATGTAAAGTTTTCTGCTTGTCTGTATGGTAATGCTTGTTATGTTACCATTGTTTTTTTATAGATTATCTTACATACAAACTAGAGGCCCAGCAGTCCCTCAACAAAGAAAAGGTATGTCATGAAACCAGAACAGCAGGGAAAAAGGAAACAGCAAGTGACAAATGCAAGTAAAAGAGGGGGTTTAGTGAGTAAATAATCATGACACAGAATATTCGACTGTTTGTAAACACATTGTTGAGTTACCGCTCCATTTACTGTCAGACATGAGCACTCAAGAGAGTGTTTGTATGTTCCACAGCTAGAAGAAACTGAGAGCTTTTCTGTGTCTGTATAGCATGTTGTTGAGACCAAACATGAACTTGCCCTCCAGCTAAATGCCCATCTGTTTCCTGCTCTGTCATTGGTTCAGATGTTTCTGTGCTGCTCTGCCATAACTTTCAGAGGCACCATGATGCAGTCCTCATAAAATGACCACATCTGTTTGTCGTTTGTTTGTTTGTTTGTTTGTTTGTTTACAGCAAGATGCCAGCGTCAGGTTTAATTCTCTGCATTCTCAGCACCAGATATTAAAGGTCAGCGAGGACAAAATGCATTGTTTTGAAAAACGATTTCATGTTTTTATGGTCATAAATTAATTTCCCATTTGATCTGGGACTTTCAGAAGCAAACACACAGATCTTCTGTAGTCAACTGATGTGTGTGTGTGTGTGTGTGTGTGTGTGTGTGTGTGTGTTTGTTTATCAGAACCAACATGATGATCTTAAAAAACAGTATTATGAACTACAAGAGCGACATCAGCTACAAGGGGACGAGCACAACAAGGCCGTAGATGAACACAAGCAAAAACTAGATGAGCTTCATCAGGCCAAAGAGTCTGAGGTTTTACAGCTCAAAGGTGTCTACACTTTCTCCTTACTTAAAAATGTCTATTCACACTCTTTGTTTATTAGTGGTGTTTGGTAAGTGTAGCTTTAATATTACTAATACCACTGCTTACACTCAGTTTAAACCTTAAACCAAAAGTATAACATTTTAGTTTCTTAACCAGAGCTAAAACAACATGGCAATGTGATAAACTCCACCCAGAACCCTTTAGCAACCCTTTAACAACCCTTTAGCAACGCTATGGCAACCACTCACAACACCATAGCATTGTAACGGCGAGTTTTACAGCAAGCACCAGTAACAGCTTATTAATCATCTTAGCCATTACTCAAGATTTTTGTCGCCACCTGCTGTTTGCATACAACAAATACAGGCTGCAGTCAATTCATGTTCTGTTTCTCTCTCCTCTTCAGAGAATGTTTATAACCTACGCGAGGAGAACAAGCAGTTAAGAAAAGCTCATCAGGACATCTATGTTCAGCTTCAGGATACCCGGGTAATGCCCCAAAGAATTATGGGTAATGCACAGGCACGTGCAGAGGGGGGGGTGGAGGGTGCTTGAGCACCTGCCCTTTTGCCCCTAGTGATCAAAGTGGCCTCTTGTTAAAATTATATTTTGTAATAGTATAAAAAGAAAAAATGTATAGAAGTAACAAATTCGCGACCGCGAGCAGGGGGGAGGGGGCGTGGGGCGCAGTGGTCGGGGACGCCAGGAAGGAGTTACTGCGCGCGGGGGGAGGGGGCGTGGCCTTTTTATACTTTGAGCACCTGCCCCTTTAAAGGTCTCTGCACGGCCCTGGTAATGCATTAAATATGCAAAACCCAAAAATTCCATCTGTAAAAACATTAAAGACATCCATGTGCATCTTTGTAGGGTGTCATGCAAAAATAATTCATATTCGGCTACATTTCCATGATCTCATTCTACACCATATTCGGTTACATTTCTAGTACATTTGTATATGATGTATTTGTTCATTTCTGCATTTGTTGACACAGCAAGACATCTAAAGATAAATTGTGCTTTGACCTTTATCATATTTTAGTCTGAGTGTTTGTATTTGTGCTTTGCCTTTTAGCAACAGCACAAGAACCTAAAATCTTCCCATGACCAGCTTGTGTTGACACTGGAGGACCACAAGAGTGCGCTAGCAGTAGCCCAGGTATAGGAGTGTGTGTGTGTGTATGTGTGTGTGTGTATGCTTTGGGATGGTACAGGAGTGTATGTGTATATGTGCTTTAGACTGATACAGGTGTGTGTGTGCATGCTTTAGTGTGTGTGGGTGTGTTCTATGCATGATTTCCACTGACTGCCCAGCTGAAAATACAAAAAAAACACAATACAAATGGTTTCCACTACAAAGACAATTACGAACCATCAGCTGGTCATTTAGTCTGTTTTAGATCATAAACCATTACGATTTAATGTTTTCAACATGTGGTTTAAGTTGCTGCCAGGTGTTCTATTGGTTCAGTTCACCAGATAACACAGATCCACAGAGACCATTATGGTTTCCACTAAAACCAATACAATTCCCATTATAACCATTAAATCCATTATGATTTTTTATGATGGTTTTTGTTGTTTCATTCAGCAGCTTTGTGGAAAATATTCTAGGCCTGTTTCAAACAGCTCATGCTAATGTCTTATCAACTGAATGTGAATGCGTAAGACGCAGGTTTTTCCCTAAAGTTCCACATGCGGTTGCCGCAACTGTTTAGTGGACCCTCTCCTTATGTATTTACCCAAAATCACTATATGTTTGTGTATAAAACACAGTTCTGTGATGCAGTTAGTGCGAAGTCTCAATGTGCCCCTGCTGTCGCAAATATGCTCCAGTGCAGCTTATGTGAGCTGCGTGAAACAGGCCTAAGGCCGCATTTCAACTTCAGTCACATTCCAGAGGACCTTGTGTTCACTCTGCTGCCTCTGCAGAACTTCCTGCGCTTCATGTTATGTGCATGACTCTGATAAGACACAAATGCTGCACTTCCTGTTTACTCTGTCTGTCTCTGGGGCTTTATGAGAACAGACATACAGATGCGTGTTAATTAGTACTGGTTCTGTCTGCTTTATCAGAATGATACTGGTAGGCAGCAGATTCGGTGTGCGTGTGGTATGCGAGTGTGTATGTTTTGACCTGTTCTCCCTTGAGACCTGTTCATCCGGATTGGTGCTTGCCCTTCTTGTATAGTTAACTTTTGTCACCTAACCAAAATGAGTGCTATCATGTAGAAAGACGTAAGCAAGATTAGGTTAGAATGGGGGGTATAAAATTAGGGGTGTAATATTGGGGGTATAAAATTAGATTATACAAATGTGGTTAGGTTTAGGGTGAACTATTTCCTTTAATTTTTTTGCACTGGTTTATTTTCTAGTGCATGTCCTTTCAAACTGTTTATCTCTCTGGCCTGATGTTGGTAGCTTGATAACAGTCTACTGTATGTGTTGGCCATTTTATACCTATCAAACACTGTATGAAGTCTTCATTCTGATGCGTGGTGTTGTTCTGATGGAGCTGCTGATTCTCTGTGGTTCCAGGTTCAGGTGGATGAATATAAACAGCTGAAGGAGACCCTGAAGAACATGCCCAGTCTGAGAGAGAGTGAGGGTCAACCTCAAGCACCTGTAGCTGCTCATCCTGTGCAGCCAGTTCAGAACAGATTACCAGCCAAGCCTGAAGAACATCATCAGCTCCAGGAGACTCATCTGCAGGTATCAGAACTGCATCTGGAAAGAAGAAAACATCTCAGTTTATGGGATTATGAATTGTTTTCTTACTGACAGTTGTGTCCCAAACATATTTTTGGACAATTAAAGGAATATCATACGCCAAAATAAACATTTCATCATTATATACTTATCCTCATGTTGTTCCAAACTAACTGTATGTTTACTGTATTTTACATAACGGTAAGTACATTTCTATTTATAGGTGAACTATCTCTTTAAAATGCTGTCCTAATATTTTTTTAGTGCCACTGTATATGGGCAAGTTTTTAATATACTAGATTTAATATTATAATAGATTTCATTTAATATTCTTGCAAAACAAAGGCCAGCACAGAGTAATTGAATTTCCTTTAGATGTTCTGAGAGATACAGACAGCAGTGTTAGTGCTGTTTCTGTACAGACGGGCAGCTCGATGTGATTTCTCCAGCATGTTTACCTGCTGACCCTAATTGTTTATTTATTGTTGGGTATATACAGTGTATTCTGATTTTGATCAGTGCATGTAAATCTCCAGTTGCCCGATGTTGTTTCCCATCTTAAAAGCCTTGTGAACTAAAGGTTTATGCTTAATATACGTTTATAGACAAGGACCGTGTCTACGTGTGAATTTACAAAACGAAACTTTTATTTTTAATCATACGTTTTTGATAAATACATTTTTGTCATGCATGAATTGGACCAGATTGGGAATGGAAAGCAGCCAGCAAGTGTTGAGCATACAGGCTGCTTCAGAACAACATAAACATCCCAGAATGCACCTCATGAATGGCCAGAGTGCCCACAGCTGTAATCTGGAAAAGTAGTGACTTCTTTGACAAAGATAAAATATAATTGTTTTGTTTTTTTGGCCACTCAGATGGAGAAACAAGGGGAGGTGGAGAAGCCCCAGCTGACCCATCCGCACCACGGGGATGAGGAGGGGGAAATGGGAGCGGCAGAGGAGAGGCGGAGAGAGCTAGCCGAGGAGGAGATGGAGCAGGTGGGGCAGCCTCAGAAACTGGAGGAGGAGTTTGATTTGGCCCATAGTGAGGGGGAGGAGCCACAGGCCAACCAACCGGATGAGAACGCACTAGAGAGGGAGAAACATCATGCTGAAGTGGTGAGAGGGGATTGAAATAGACATGGTGATATGATTTAGGATGCAAACATCACATAAATTATAAAGAGATTATACACACACACACATTCTGGGGGCAGAAGTGATGTACAGATTTAGCTCTTTCTGTAGGACATTAGTATTTCAGTTCACCAAAGTGGCATTCGGCTGATCACAATGTATATTCAAAACATTGGTGACAGGAAAAAATTTTCATACTACTCGTGTTTCAACATTTTATTATTTTTGTGTTTGCGTCAAATTGTAAAGTCTGACCCCCAGGGGGCACCAGCCGCAGCTCAGGTGCAGTACGCTCAGGTGCAGCACGCGCAGGTGCAGCATGCTCAGGTGGAGCGGGTGAAGTCTGCCTACGAACAGCAGCTGGAGCAGCAGCGTCTGGCTGCGCAGATGGAAGAGGAGCGTAGACAGCTGCATTTGCGTCAGGAGGCCCTGCAGAGGCAGCGGCTGCAGCAGCAGAAGGAGAGGGAGGAGCGACTGCGTCTGCAGAGGGAGAGAGAGGAGCAGCAGAACAGAGAAGCTGATCTTAAAGAGCAGCAGCTGAAGCAGGAGATGCTCCGGTGAGACACACTTCTTACTCCTGCGTGTGTTTGACTGTGAGCTGTAGTTTGTTTTCCTCTTGAGCTGGTGTATCAACCTCAGATAATGTTAATGTTAATATTTTTAAAGCTGCAATCTGTAACTTCCTTTAAAAATAGAATGATAAAATTAGATGTGTGTATATATATGTATATATAATTATAAATAGAAGATGTCTTGCAAAAATGTTCAGTTCATAAGAAACATGTGAACACAGGACAGGAAACAGTGTTTAACTTTGCTTTGAAAACTGTCATTTTTTGCATTTATCAGGAAAAAATCTCGTTATGAAAACATGGATGCGGATGTAATCCAGGGAGAGGATGACCCTCATATCACCGAGGAGAAAGGTCAGAGTTCAATAGCGCTTCTGACATCACACTGTCACATTTATCAAAGACCTTCTAGAAACACCACATTGAAATGACGTGATTTGTTCAAAGTTTGTTGCGAGCCACAATGTTGTTATTCTTTTCTGTGGGTGATATTTTTGTGTCTTTGTCATTTGTAGGGAAAAACATAAACCAGGAGGAGGAGAGGCGGAGAGGTGAAGAGGAGCATGTTCACCATCAGGAGATAGAGGTGCCACCTTCTGTTATTATAAAAACACATACATGCACCAGTAGTCTGTGTTCTGTGTTGTAAACCAGTTTGTGTTTTGATGATCGGCCCTTAGCACCCTGTAGAAGCAGAGGTTGACCCAGAGGACGACCCGAACAACCAGGGCGAGGACGAGTTTGAGGAGGCAGAACAGCAGCAGCACCGTGAGGAAGAAGAGGAAGAGGCGGTACCCGTGGCCCACCCTGACATGCACCTGCCCAATGAGAATCACCACCAGTCGCCTGCCGAGGAACAGCTGGTGGTGAGTGATGTCACAGTCTTGAAGCAATCGCTGTACAAAGTTTTAAACCAACCACACTACACTATAAAATGCTATGCAAAGTGACAAAATCACAGCCACAGGTTTCAAGTCACAAAAACACATTTCAAGTTTTTTGTACAGTTTTACATTGCAGAATTTTGAACCAGTGAAATTTCAATGCGAGTCGGGCTGTCCAGTGTGAAACCAAAATATCAGAATTTTGAGATGAAATTGAGTTTTGTATGTGTGCAGGTGGCTGGAAACCCAGACCAGCAGGAAGACACGCTGGATGAACATTACCAGGAGGAGGGAGAGGATGAGGTCAACAAAACATACAAACACATGCAATCACACACACACACACACACACACACTGCAAGTATTTGTTTTCTTTAACGTATTATCTTATAACTGCAGGCTCAGGACGAGCTGGTGGAACATCAGAAGCGTGAGGCGATCAGAGTGGAAGAGGGAGGAGACCCATATAATGAGGAGAATGAAGAACAGGTACAAATGATTCATAAATGTGAATTTTGAACATGTTCTGATTGGATGGTCAATTCTTAGTGTATTTGCCAATGAGACCTCAAGACAACTGCAGTGTACATTTGAGCAGTATGTGTGTTCCCTGGGAATCAAATCCACAACCTTTGCACTACTAATGTAATGCTCTACAAACTGAGCTACAGGAACACATATAATCTAATAACATATTTCAATGTCTTTGCCCTACACATTTTTTAAGAATCCGTTAAGAAGATCTGTTTAATTAATTACTCATAAAAGCGTTGTACCAAAAATGTTTATTCTTGCCAGAGAATTAATCAGCATGAATGTGAATGTGGTTTTATGGTCTCAGTGACTGCACTGAATCACAGGTCAAGTATGTTCTGTTTATGTGTGTATGTTTGCACTTACTCTTTGTTCAAGCCGCCTCTGTAACTGTAGACTGGTGGCAGAGC
>JAZGTJ010006795.1:0-24149 GCA_036877575.1 Botia almorhae | reverse complement strand
CTGGACCAAATGTGCACATTTTCCCATGATGCTTTGCAAGAATATGCAGTTACTGTATCTGCTAAATTTAGTCCTGGCTCTAAATGTGTTTCTAAAACAGGCCAATAGGATTATTCCTCATTTGGCTCTGAGACTGGAGAATAAGGTTTTATTTAAATGATACGTGTGAGGATGATAAACAACGCAGAGTCCTGTTTCAAACACGGTCGTTTGTGTTGAGATGTATGTGTGCTGTATACAGTAATGGGTCAACTTTCTGCTTAGCTAAGCTTAAACCTTCCTTGCTTCCCTATTCCTAATACTCTCTCTCTCATTCTTGTTCTCTCATTAGCATGTGCAACATACAACGAGAGCTTCCAGCTGTAGCTAACATCACGCGAGAGAGAGAAAGAGAAAAGTAAAGCGCTGAGTAAAACTGCAGCCGCATCTCCTGTGGGCGCTGAGTGACTGAAATTTCCTCTAAATTATTAATGAGCCGGAAAGCTTTTCCAAACTACCTGAAGTAGTTCGGTCCAGAGGGCTTACTTGGATCCATTAACTCGCTTTCGTGTGAGGAATAAAGAACGCTGATTGTAAACACAGTTTTATCCGACTTAACAGAGTGCCAGACTCACTATATCAAGTATGTGTTTGTTATGGGTTGTCAGATTTTGTGTCTGCAGGTCCCCACGTCATCTGTGCACAGACATCTCAGTAGAATTCACACACATCTCAGTAGAATTGTTATTCATGTCATTCCTTCATATTTTATGCCCTTTGTGTTTATCGACAAATCTGATCATGATCGCAGCTGTCAATAAGTTCCATTCAACGAAGTCATTTAAAGCTGCGATCCATAACTGTTGCCTCTCTACCGCCACCTCTGTTTGAATGATAAAATTGCAGCTTACTTTACGCACTTTTCATAACTTACGTTGAAGTCGAATGAAACTGATATTTCTTGAGAAATCTCACCCGACGGCTCAAATAAAAAATCATTATTATAAACATTTTAATGGTGAAAATGGTGTTTTACACGCTAATCTGATATGTACTTGCTTATGTTTATTTTTAACCATAAATAGTGACAGATTTCATAATATTTTTGTATTATATTATAAAGGGGGCCTGTCTCAGCCGAGCAACAGTCCTTCAGATGAACGGAGACATCAACAAAAACTCTTTCCAGGTAAGAGCTGACCTGACACCTTGTGTAGTTCCCCAGTATTTCAATCTGTTATATAATGTGACAATTTGTGCTTATTAGACTGTATTATTTATACTATGTACGATATTATCATGTAGCTGTAAAGTCATTATGTCTGTATCCTGTAAACAGCACAGGTGAGGGATTTCCTGTGAGGAGCATCTCCAACTGTAAACACGTGTGGACGGGCTTCTACAAACAAAACTTCGAGCCTCTTCTTTAAAACCCCATCTGACTGCAGGCGGAGGAGTTCTTCTCACATGGAGTCAGTTTGATCTTGTGGATGCCAGAAGGTCTCCTCAGTTCAAAGTCCCATCGGCCCTCCCTCCCTCCTCTGACCATCTGAATGCAGAGCAGGGTGATCAGTGGATGAACGGTCAGCTTTATTGATCTGAGGAGAAAGTGCTGACAGGGAAGGACATGACTACACCCTTCTCCTCCCGCTCATATCTGCTTTCTTCTGCTCGCTAATCCGCTTCAGGTCGACATGAAAAAATACTCTGTAATCAGTATTCATGAACTTTACACCCTTGTGTTGGGTTGCCGTAGGAATCGTGATGAAGAGGAGAAATTATCATGTGGTGCAAACTATTAAAACTGGGGAAGCTTGCAGGAATTTAAAACTGTGTCGTTGGTGTCGCCTATGCTTTACCCGGCTAACAGGGAACGTTCTCAGAATGTTGGCTATTATTCTCTAAAAAATTCTCTAAACGTTATCAAAATGTTCTTGCAGTAACATTTGTATAACATTATATATCATATATTAAAAACATTTTCGTTACTTAATGGAAACGTTAGGGAAATGTTCTTACAACCTAATATTGTTATTTCAGTCAGTGTTTTGGAGTTTTAGACTGGGACTGTTCTCTAGATGGCAGCATCTAGAAAAAACCTTATCAGTCAACCAATACTAGTGTTCCCTAAAAATACATCATGCTAACATTACCAGTGGCCTGCAAAACCTGCAAAAACTACAAACTCCATAAGGCTTTACATTCTATATCTATTACCACAAATAAAACCACACAGAATTATGCTTTAGTAATACTCCTTAAAAAAAAGTTTGCTTCTTTAAAAACAAACTGCTGTGTGAATTCAGAAGCCTTTAGAAGTACAACTACCCACTATATTTTCCTCTGTGAGCCGCATGGTATAAGGTTCGAGAGTGATGTCATGCAATGAGCAATGCCCACCCCCCACGACGGCATCCTGTTTTATATTCACACACTCCAAATGTGTGAATTAACACCCCCACCAGACACACAATTCTGTCTCTGGGCTTCATACACAGTGTCAGTCCAGCTGGACAAATCCTCCCTTAAGATTATTGTGCAATGAAATCTTCTGGCCAAAAGCCCAAAGCGACGCTTGGTTGAATCTCTGATGCAGATGAATTGCTACCCTCCTACCTCACCAACCTGATAGAGAGCAACACAGCCTAGCATCTCCAGAAGATATGTATCATATAGAAAAACTTAAGGCTGTACTGTGTCTCGTTTCTGGTATTCTTGCTCTAATCTCATGTATGATTAGCAGGGTCATGTCCAAATGTCATGTCCACATGTCACCAGGTGTGTCTCGGAAAAGACGCAGGCGGCTCGCAACCTCACACTTCTGTGTGAGTTGATTTGCCTAGATAATCCTGTAACGACTGATGCAAGGAATCAAACCATGCTGCAGAACAGCTGTGTGTGCAAATTTTCTCTCAGAACAAACAAGTTTATTTGTGATATGTTTATATATACCGTGTGTGTGTGTGTGTGTGTGTGTGTGTTCAGGTTATTCTACCATTGTCTAGGCCAAATGTCCCCACAAGGGTAAAAGTCCCACACGGCTACATTTTAGGGTCCAGTCAGCGTTCCCCATGAGAGAAATGGATTATTTAACACACTACATGATGCGTTTTTGAAAATGTAAAGATGCAGAAAGATTACTGTGAGGGTTTGGTTTAGAGGTAGAGTGAGGGGAGAGAATATACAGTTTGTTGTCCCCAGACAGCATAGAAACCTGACGTGTGTGTCATATATAAATATATAAATATGTCATTTTCTGGTGTGCTTTGATTCTAAAAATAAACGGCACAGCTAGATGAATATTGTTATGTGTGATAGAAGGGCTTTGTAAAAAAAAATCTGGCATCCTGATGTTTTTCGGAATCTTTTACTGCCATGTCGTTCCTTTAAAGAACTTGTAACTTTACAGCCACTGAAAAGCATTAAAACACACGCTGTCGTTCAATAAACATAGAAAACGTTTACCAGCATGGGCAGCTGAGTAAACCGTTTCAGTAGAACAAATGTAACTGAATAAACCAGCAGTGATCATAAAGTGGTACAGTCCAAACTCACCAAAGTACAGAATCTCTCTGGTGGGTTTCCACATGTGATGTCAGGGGGCTCCACTCGAATCTGCATGTACTCCTTCATGGATATGGGTTTGGGTTGGCAAGCGTAAAACTCCCATGTTGGTCCATCATCTGTGCTGACCAGTGACTTACAGATATCATACTTGCCCAGAGTCAGAGTGATGCACTGTAGGAGCAGGAGCGCCTGCGAGCGCGTGACACTGGAGCGGTCCATGGGTATGGAGAAAGGCAAGAGGTGCCACAGCTGTTGGGAATGTCAGCATTTAAATGATTTACACTGCAAAATCCATTGCGGCATCACTTTTTCCAAACGGATCAAGTCTGATTCTCAATGGGAACGTGTGTGTAACTTTCTAAAGGATGTGTGACTGTTTGCACAGACGTGTAATTCTCAAATCTTCTGCGGCATCTTTAAATTCCATGTGACGCGATCACAAGAGGCTTGTGTGACAGGACGAGCTGTTTCTCATGTATGACGTTTAGTCTAGAAAAATAGAACAAAACAAATATAACTAAACAATCAAGATTCGCTGAACTTTTAAAGCATCGCTTTGAGAGAAACTCTCTCTTCATTCGTGGACACGCTGTGGAGAGAAACGCGTTCGCCTGCTGTGAAATCTTTTACACTTTGACTTTAGAATGGACATTTAACACATAAATATATTTGTTTTTAAAAGATTCATTAGGTCATTTATACGAGATGATGCTGCAAAATGTATAGAACTTCTATGTATTGGTATGTTTTATGGCGTATATAAAATATAATATATATATAAAACAAATATAAAACAATTTAAAATGATTTATAAAAACACACACGAAGTCAATCAGCTAGAATTGACTCTCAGAAATGGCTAAAAAACAAACAAACGAAAAAGTTCTGAATGCACTTTTCCAAAAGCATCTGGAAAACTAGACCGCAAGATCTTAATCTTAATCTTAAGTGAAAACAATTATTAATCGCTGATCATGATTTGAATAAGACTCGGCATGTTCAACTTGAAATAAAAACACAGTATTTAGACTATAAAAGTAACACACCTGAGGGTCTGGTGAGATGAGGGTGCGTGTGTTCCAAGATTAATTTCCTCAAAACTCTTTCTCAGTGTGTGCCCTGCTATACATCTGAAGACAGATGAGAAGACGCGCAGATGTTCCTCCTCTGTAGATAAAGATCAGCGCTTCTCCCTCCGCGCTTTCCTCGACTGTCGCGTACTTTGTTGGAAAGCATTTCTAAATAGACGGGCTACATAGATACTCTAGTTCCGAGTCATGCATTGTCTAAAAACCACTGAAAGTTTTAGTTTCTCTCTCTCTGCGTGTCTTCATTGATGTCCCCGTACTCTCGCTCATACTCTCCCTACCGTTGCTGCCCGTCTCAGTCCATCCCCGGTCCTGCGTCTTATCTACTGTACGCGCATCTTAATATCCGACTCTCCTCTTTCTTTGGCAAATACGGAGTAACCCGAAATTATTTTGGCTACTTCAAACTGACTGGCGTGATTAGTATAAGTAATATGAAATATAAGAAATGTAAGTTTATCTACGGGCGTGAGAAGCAGGACCGTCCCACCAGCAGATCGAGAAACCCGCCCCGTTTAAAGAGACAGATCAGAGAAGAGGATGCAGAAGGCAAAGATTCCCTCTCTTCTGAAATTATACTGTCGTAAACATGATCCTGCCAAATGCTCTAGATACGACATGGTAAAACGTGCGTCTTCAGATCGTAATAAATTTACTTTCTTAAGCAAGTATTGAGCAAGCTGGTTTTATTCATTAAAAAGATTATTATTATTATCATTATTATGACTGAATAAACCTGACTACATTAGGCTACACCTTAATTTTAAGAGGTTGTGTTACAGTTCTACAATTACAACTTGCACAGACTTTGTTAGAAAGTCATTGACTTAAGATATTGAACCAGTTGTATTTCATTACAATCCGATATATTTGTTTTGATTAAAGCAAATTAATATTCGTCGTTCCTGGCCACACAAACCGAAATCGCCTTTTAACTTTTTGCCAGTCATTTTCTTGATATTGAATTGCATCAAAGAATACAATATTTACTTAAACATACATCATATACCGTATATATTATTTTGTTCGTGTTTAGACAATTCCGGCTCGAAACGAGCAAAGCCGAAAAGCAATCCGCGCAGACCGCCTCGACACCTGCCCTATTAAAAACTACAAATACCATCATCCGGCCAGCGCCAATGACGTCATCGCGCGCCGCCGTC
Source organism: Botia almorhae (assembly GCA_036877575.1). Classification (NCBI taxonomy): domain Eukaryota; kingdom Metazoa; phylum Chordata; class Actinopteri; order Cypriniformes; family Botiidae; genus Botia; species Botia almorhae. The sequence continues at coordinate 18,352 of JAZGTJ010006795.1, read as the reverse complement.
TGCCGCCGGAGCTGCAGTTATGGCGGATGTTATGAACGTCGGGGTGAATTTGGAAGCTTTTTCACAAGCGATTAATGCCATTCAAGCTCTTCGATCGAGCGTCACCAGAGTGTTTGACTCTCTGAAGGATGGAATGAAGAATAAGGAAACCCTTGAAGGGCGGGAAAAAGCCTTCATGACCGTATTCCAAGACAATTTACAGTCAGTGAATCGCGATTTAAAGTAAGTCTGTTGCTATGGAAATGTATCAACCCCTTGTTATTAAAATACAACTGTGATAACTTGTTACTAGCCAATGCCGTCAGGTGATCTCAGATTAATTTATAAAGGTTTTACGGCAGATACAGTAAGCTGCAGGTACAGTGGTATTGTCGGTTACCATGGTGACATTAGATTCTTGCTGTATACACATCTGAATACATCAGGTGGATGTACAGTAATCAAATTAAAGAGCAAAGAATGAGTATTTTCTCTATATACATATTGACAAAGGTTGTGGGTTCGGGTCTCAGGGACCACAAATACTGTAGTGTTGTTATTTTTCTAAATTATATAGTCCCTGACATGCAAGCTATAATATAATACATAATAATAAATAAAATATATAATCTTGTTTATATGTCTGCAGGAGTGAAGGTGTGTTTGTGTTGTTGTCATAACAGCACGACTGTTGATTAATTATCTTCTGTTTCTGCAGTGAACTAGAGCGTCTCAGTACTTTGGTTGGCCGGCCGTCAGAGAGTCACCCCTTACACAACAGTGGACTGCTCAGTTTAGACCCAGTGCAAGACAAAACCCCTCTGTACAGCCAGCTGCTCCAGGCCTACAAATGGTCCAACAAAGTAAGTTGTCAGCATTTTGCTGGTTCACCTTGCTTTACAGAATCGTTACGTAACATAAACATGGAAACAGGAGGAAGGGAAATACAATTGCTGTGTTGTGTGCTGTGAAAATGATAAATGCCTTTTAACAGACAATTCCAGCAGACCGTAAATCACTCCAGAAAATCAATACTGACTGACATTTCAACGGTCACCTTGAGAAGATCAGAAATTCTTATTGATATGTAATTGATATATATAGTATATATTTGGACATGATTGATGACATAGGGTTAGTATCTCCAGCAGCTTGGCAGATTAGATTAGTTTACTCAATGCAAAACATTCAGGTGGCCCGTGAGCTATTCAAAACCCCAGAAATATGTGCCAGCCTTCTTTTAGTATATATTTCTCACTGCTGCATTCTGAATTGTCAGTTAAAAGTTATATATTTATCATTATATGTCTTTGTGATGGGCCAGATCAGTAACTAGTACTTAAACCCTTTAACTAACAGGGTTAGAAAAGGTGTGGTAGAACTCTGATTTAGAACGTATAAGTGGCTAGAAATCCATGCATAAATTTAGATTAACATGAATTTATCCACACCATCATAGATATCAGACTCAAACGGACACGTAGAATTAAATATCACCATTGCAGCAGTGGAAACCTGCACCATGATGTCTGTTTTTTAGAGAAATCTTGTCTGCAGTGCGATGATCTGATTCTTAACACTGAACTCCATGAGAGACGTTAGAGCTTGTTGCTGTTGATTAGCTTAATGTAGCGCAAGATCTTCCAAATGTAGTAGAAAGACATACACAGTCAGTTTGCCCGCTTGTCTGGACAAACAAAGTTGTGTTACGGTTACTTTTGTTCCTCAGAAGGCAGTAAAGGGTAGCCTTTTCTTTGGCTAAGACAAACACAAAAGGTCCTCGAGCGAATGTGTTCGAGAGAACGCACGCGGCGTCTCGCACTTGAGATTCAATAGATGTGGGTGTTTCCACAGCAGAACCAACATTTGCTCAATACCCATTACAGCTGAGTGCTTTGACTTCTTCTGATCTCTAGAACGTCTTCTGTCTTAAGTGTTATTGAAGAAGATTTGCTGTTCTTACTGTAAATGCAATTTTCGCAGGGCATCTGCGCTCTGTTCTCGCATTCTTTGATGCTTTGGCCTCAGGTGATGCAGGTGGCATTGGGATAGGATTCAGATCAGATTTTCAAGGGGAAAGAGTTTTTTAATTTTTTCATTGGGAAATATTGCGACGGAGTGTTTAGGTTTGAGTGATAGAATGTTAAAGGGTCAAGACTGTTTTGCAGCTTTTAGTTCACTTGATCGGTCGTCCTGCATGAATCGGTTGATGTCACAGGTTTTTTGCACAGATGTGGAAGGACTGGGTGAAAGTACTCGATCAATAGAAGCTTCTGATCCATGGAAACATTTTTCAGTCTCTCATTCTGATCAATTAAACTTGATTTTTTTGGGTCACACAGGAGTTAAACTGTTCTGAAATGTTTTGTGTGTGTTCAGGACCAGAAGTCCACTTCTAATTTGTTTTCAAAATAGTTTTTTTTCTTGAGTGTCTGTCTGTTTATTAAAAGCATTTATTGAAAGACCTTTTCTGTGTTAACTTTTATGCTTGCTAGTAAATATGATTCACACCATATTTGACCTGTAGTTGCACTGAAACATTTCTTGAGTGAAAGTGTAGGATTAACCTTGATTATAAAGACTGCGATCTGATTGGACAATGGATTGAGTAGGCTGTGTTGTTACTGGTTAACTTTACATCAGCATGTCATGTGAGTGGAGAAAGGTATTGCATTTCAATAAGGTGATGCATGCCATTTTTTGGGGGGTTAAATTGTTTTTTTCTCTACTCTGTGTAATATGCAGGGACAGTTATAAGCAGACCATTTGTAAACTGATTCTCCTGGAAAGTTTAAAAACTGTGACTGTAATTAAAACACTGCTCTGTTGGTGTGAGATATGCAAATACATACTTGACGTTCAAATAGGACGAATACAATAAATGGACAAGCATTTCATGGTCCTGTGCCTTTTTACAAATAATATATATTTATATAAATATATTTAGGCCACTTTGTGATTGCTGTCAGGATGTGAAGAGACTTTTAACCAGCATAAAAAAAAATGTTTCTGGAAAAGATCGCCCACTCTTAAGAGCAGGTACATTATTTAGGTAAAGAGGGTTACTTTTGTTTTGATGTTGTCTTTTATATTATAAACTTTTATACCCACATTCTCCACCAAATTCCCGGTCTGGTGGTGCAGCAGGGAGAGTTCATGAGTTTCCTCCACCTCTGTGTGGTGGGCCGGCTCTCCTCCCACACTCTTGAGTATCAGAGCTGGATTAGGTGTGTCTTGGCTGGATGCTGTGGAGGTGGACACGGGCGTGAGGCCAGACCAAACCATTCTGCAAGAATACTGATGCTTCCGGCTTACTGTAAACACGATCAATGCAAACATTTCCGCCATGCAAATTAGACCCGGATTAATGCACAGGATGCATTTAGTGGGGCTGTTTTGGCCGTCGTCTCTTTTTGAGTACCTCAGTTTCTCAGTCTGGCGCTATGACTCATCTCCCTGTCTATTAGATCAAATTTGGTGTATAAAGTTTTATTGTTCGATATGATCATTATAGGATACTCTCGGCATAAATGGGGTTATTTCAGGGCAATTGAAACTTTTCTTGATCTTTTGAGAGTTCTTGGTAATTTGAGTACAGTACAGTACAATCGTTCCCGGTGCAAAAAGAGCATTTATTAAAATTATGCTGCAAAAATGACATTCTTTTTTTGGTTTTCACATGGATTACAATAGAAAAATTGGAATGATACAAATCTGTGATTGTGTCACTAATTAAAGTTACACCTTTGCTAAATATCTTTTTAATATTGTAGAAAGTTTTTTTTTTGGTATGAACATAATTGTACAAGAACCTCTAGCTGGATTCAGGAGTGAATAAAAAAGCATTATATTAAAAGGAAACGTGTTTCGTGTTTGGCTGCATATTAAAATAAAATCTAGCTTCAAGTGCCCTTTTGTGCTATAATTGATTTCCTGCTTAAGTTTAAAGTCTCAGGAAGGATTTGAGATTTCTGGTACCACATATCAAGCAATAAGTCACGGGGCTAAACATTTATCCTTGAATTGTCTTTGTATAAAGCAGAACGCGTGTCCAGGCATCACAAGTACATATATTCTCTTACTACAGTTCTATAAGTCATAGGTTTGGTTGGCAAGGTCACTGTGTATTCCTCTAGTTAACACTCCAGTTTGCACAGCTGGACTAATTACATCAGAAGATTAAGAAGCAGAAATGAGTCCCGTGTGTGTGAAATTGGTGCGGTTGTAATTTGCTTTTGCGTTATAGAAAATCTCCCCCTCTTAGACATAGACTTTAACATAAGCGGTCTCTTCATTATACCTAATGATACCTACGAAACTCCGTATTTGACTTCGTTCTAAAACATGGAGTGAATCCAAATCGTATTCACACAGTGCAGCCAGTCTGAGACCACTACACTTCTGATTGGGTACACAGTGTGCACAGTACGGTGTATCTGCCTTTACGCATTCAGAGGCTGTATGTTCTCATATCAGTCGTTTTGCACTAGCGTTGAGTTTCCGACAGCTAAATCATAAGTCAATCCCTTGTAGTGGAGTTTATATTCTGGACATTTATGTAATCACCCGAACCTACAACTTTTTTTCCTTTCCCTGATATTTCTGCCCTCAAACTAATCAAAAGAATGGCATGAATGTTTCAAAGGCTAATGGCTTTTGCACTCGACACTGTCCCGACACGGCTCGGCTGGTTAGGAGCTTTAATCATGTGTTGAACGAAGCTGTCAGAGGAAACAAATGGCAGGCCTCAAACCCGAGCCCACAATAAGATCAGAGAGCAACAGACTTACCAGTGCAAACATGCTCCAGCCCCCCGGTTAATGATGCAGCATGTGTCCGCCAATTTCTGTGCCAGGCAGAACTAATAGCTGGTCAGCCTTAAAGATCAGCGTGGCGCGAAGGGAGGATAAACGGCAGAGAACGGGAAACAACAAAAAAACTGCGACCTTTTGAAAATGCACTGTTGCCAGAAAAATGTCTGATAATGTGACTTTAGCTGGCTTGGATTCCTTATTAGTACCAAGACAAGAGAGGAGTCAAAAGAGCCGCTCGTCCTGGCCTGCTAATTCCTCATTAAAAGAGCAAAGCAACTCCTGTAGTCTTTGATGCATGTTTTTATTATGATTAGTTTCTGTTCTGAAAAATCTCATTTAAAAGCGTTGTGTATGAGATGATAGCGATGATGGTTCCATGTTTTTGAGTTTCTGAGCGAATGCATTAATGCTAATTCATGGTAATCAAGGGTTTAACCTGTTTCATATCATCTAAACTAGCCTGTTTAAGTCACTTTAAACACACTGGACTCAAAAAGTGTTTCTTATGATCTTTGCACATAAAGGTTTACAGTGAAATACTTTAAATAGTTCAGCACACAAATATAATTGTTGCTGCATATGAGTGAATTAAAATTATTTGAAAATATTTTGTTTTTGTTAGATTTAATTCTCTGTTAGGTTTTTATACTTTTAATGACTTGATTCTGTACTGTGTAGAAATATATTTGTTTCTGTTCTTGTATTCAAGTACTAATTCTAAAGAATTTTGGAATTTTTTATTTACTTTTAAATGTAATAAGACCCAATACGTTAATTTGGAAAACTTATTTTGCACTGCTTGTAGCAGGTTTTGGATTATATTAAAACTGCTTTGGTGTGTCACTCCTCTCATTCAATCACTGCCTGTAGAGACACGTTTAAATCCAAATGCGTTCCTACATGGAATATGTCTGTTCTCATTTGTGTTTCTCATAACCCTGATTTATGACAAGCAGGCAGAGAATACCTTAGACCTCTCGCCCCCTGGCTGATATTTAAAAATCAATTAACCCTGAGTGCAGCAACGCAGCCTCTCGTCTCTGTTGGTAACCAAACAACTGTGGCATCCATTGACTTTTGGATGCACATAAAACCACCGAGACATTTCTCAAAATATCTTCTTTTGTGTTCATGTCATACAGGTTTGGAATGAAGGTGAGTAAATGCTGGAGATATTCAGTTCCTTTGTCTTTCAGGAAAAAGTCTTCTGTAGCTTTAACAACTAATTAGTTCCTTCAGTTGTGTTTGAGACCTTTCAGACACAACTAGACCTGATTAGAACAAACTGAGCCTGTGTCCCCTGAAGTCTTGTGAGTTTTGAGGGGATTCTGGGTAAAACTCGTTTCATCATTTGCAGAGGGGTGAAAAGTAGCCAGTGAGTGATCAAAGAGAGCAGCTTTAACTTGTACTCAATATTCATGACATGATTTTGCTGTTCCCTGCTCTGTGAAGCCCCTTTGAATAGATATTGGATTTGGTTGGGGGTGTGCAATTAGTTGCATAAAATGATGCGGGAACACTGCTCTGCATTAGGTGCAGGTTCTGTATTTGTGCTTGTATTGTGTGTGGAGGTCGGAGCTAATTAAAAAAGTAATCTCGTTTGACTTTGGTTGACTTTGAGTGTACCAGCATTCATCATTAGGAAAATTTTAAGATCGTCAATTCTAAAAATTTGGTTAACATTTTAAACCGATATAAAATCTGGTCTGTCTGTATACAAATCATAATGCATCCATATCCACATCCTTTAATAATAATAATCATATGGTGCAGAGTTTGTGTCTTGATCCTACAGCAGTTGTGTTTGTGTGTGTGTCTGTGCGCGTGCGTGTGTGCGTGCGTGCATGCGTGTCTGTGTGCGTGTCTGTGTGCGTGTCTGTGTGCGTGCGTGTGTGCGTGCGTGTGTGTGTGCGTGTGTGTGTGCGTGTGTGTGTGTTTGTCTGTGTGTGTGTGTTTGTCTGTGTGTGTGTGTTTGTCTGTGTGTGTGTGTTTGTCTGTGTGTGTGTCTGTGTCTGTGTGTGTGTGTGTCTGTGTGTGTGTTGCAGATGGTTCAGGCACAGGACTGTCTTGTAGCACTATTGCTTGAATTATGGCACTGATATTACACTGTATCATAATGCAGGGGCTTTTCTGGTCCTCTATAATTGTGTCTGGATCCAGTGAAAGAGGCTGTCGTGTTTGGTTCTGTTTGACTGAGACATTGATTGTGTGTGCGTTTCTTGTGCTTTCTCTCTGGTGTCAGATCTTGACCCCGTGCTTTAACCTTCAAGTGTCCCAATAAGACGACACTCTCGGCTCCCTCACAGAATTTTGGCCAATGTCCATTCTGTCTTGTGTGTCTGTCTGTGTCTCTCATCATCTGCTGACTTGTGCTCAGATGTAATTTCTGCTCAGATGTTTTGTGTGATTGTAAAGAAATCGTATGGGTTGGGCTGTAAGTAACTAATATTTAAACCAGTGGTGATTGTGGGTGTTTTAAATGCAACACTTTTTACAGGCCACTTGACATTCTGAGGCACTTAATCCATCTCAACAGGGTCCCGTGTGTCTGTTTTCCTCATCTTGTTATGTTGGTATTTTATTTATTAGCGAGTACTTTTTTACACAGCTGCAGCGCATCTTCACAGCATACATGCTACGCTCGCGCAGGATCCGACCTTTACCGTGAAGGCTCATTAGGCGCGAACAGGAGCTTCAGTTAATTAAAATAATTCCCTGTTAACACAGCTGCTTTGGTCAGCCAAATAAAACGGGGTGTGCTGCGCATCTGCTTCTCGCTCTGCAAACGTCGCTCCTCCGCTTCCGAACATGGCTAATTAGCTCGATAGGAGGAATATTTTAATAGCAATTAATGAGGCATCGGCCCGTATGAGCCTTAATTTAAGAGCTTCGTTTGTGTGGGAGAGTATGAGGATGAATTCTGATGCAGAAAAAGTTACGATCTGCCTCGCTCACTAGCAGCGTGTTGCTAGCGGCACCCTCAGATTATTGATTTTCTTGAAAATTTCCAGCAAGTTGACTACCCTGGGTAACTGTGCTGCAGAAGCTGCTTTGTAGTTTGGCAAGCTACAAGGTACGTATAATTTAGAGTAGCTAAAGAACAGTCGAGGTACCCTTTAAAAAAAGTTGTGTAGCTTCTCAACAAGCATCTAACCAAAAAATCATTTATTTTCTCATTTATTTGAATTTTTTTATTCTGATCGGTCAGTTGTGACATTCTTTGAGCAGATATCTATGTATAATAGTCAAAGAACGTTAAGTCGTAATGACACTTACTGTACATTGTTGCCGTGTACGTGATGTAATTTTTTTTAGTGTGTGGGATGTCTTGGCATTCATAGTTCTGTCATCCATCAGTAAGTTTTCCTGACATGAGTGACACCGCATTACAGCTGTGCATTCTGGGTAATGGTCACCATTCTCATGATTTCATGACATGAGCAGTGAAGCTATTGACAGAACCCTGCTATACAACAGCATCAAAGCAAACGATACCACCCTGGCCGTCTTACACTCTAAATAGTGAAACAGGAGGAGAGGGGGAGGAAGTGGGCAGGAGAAGATGAGAAGGAGACGAAAAACATGGGAGCCATATAGGAAAGCAACTGTGCTTTATCCCAGAAGAACAGATTGTTGACAGGGTTGGAATGATGCTTTGGTTAAACATTTGATAAAAGTCCAGTTAGCCTGTGACGATTGTATTCTACATTTATAGATTTTCTTGGTAAAACCATAAACTGTAAGAGTTTCTGAGCTCTTGTTCTGTATTATCTGAATCTGTTCCGGATTTGTTTGTCAGTAGGATGTTGTCAAAGACCACATGTAAAGATTACATGTTTTATTCCTTGTGCCATGTAATTTACATAATAGTTGTGTTATAATCTTGACATTTTGTCTGATGATTAAATTAGTTACAGTGTAATCGCATACAGTGCAGAAATCTACGCATTTACAATGTATTTTGTGTGTATGTGTCCACAGTCTACACTTTGTAGTTTGTATACACATACAAACTAACAATCTATTCACCCAGAACGTGGAGTTATACACTATAAAATCTTTTTGAAGAAATAAGTGATTTCATCTGTTTGGCTACCTTTCGCCATTTTGCTAACGTCAACACCTTCTTTTCAAAACCACACCCCCCAAAAAACATGCCGACCAACCCGATGTCAGCAGACCAGATGTCAGGAAATGATAAACAGACTGAAAAGATGTTCTGATTGGCTAGTTTTCTGATACGTGTCGGGCAGTAGGAACATTGTATCTTTGTTGTTCTGTAAATAAATTGGTACTGCAGCTTTAAATCTTTGTAAACAAGTGTTTTAATTATGTGATTCTTTTTGGTCCATCTGAGTCCACATTCTGTTCACTTTGTTGTTTTTTTTGGAATCCAGGCAACTTTTTTTTTAAACTATTTTTTTAAAAGATAAATTAAAGCAAATAATTACAACAGCTCTACAGTAGTACATTCTGGTAACTTTCTTCTGTTTACTTTCTCGCCATAGTTACAGTACCATGCAGGTCTGGCCTCCAGTCTCCTAAACCAGCAGTCGCTGAAACGATCAGCCAATCAGATGGGCACGTCTGCCAAAAGAAGACCCAAAGTCCAGCCCAGCACCCTCGCCCTTCCGACACAGTAAGTATGACTTTATGTGTATCAGCAGAACCTCAGAACCAGAGGTGGGATAGTATATGATTCATTCATAGAGATTGTTTGCATTGTAGCGTTTGCATTGTAGTATGGGCTTGTTGGTTCAAAATGTTAAATGCTCTCTCTTTGTAAGTCGCTTTGGATAAAAGTGTCTGCTAAGTAAATAAATGCAAAAAGTAATGCAGTTATAAACAGTGTGAGATTGTTGTGTCAGGTCAGCTTGTGTTGTGTTTGACACTTTTTGTGATGAAGAAATGGCTGATTTTGTTTCATGTAGCACTTCAAACAGACAAGCCCACATAGAAAATCTGTGTTTTTTTATTTATAAAAATAAAATTCTTGGTCACTTTTATAGTAAACAAACTTGTGACATTAACCACCTTTTCGCTGATGTTGCTACTCTAATAATGTGTTTTATAATTAAAATATATTCAATTTGAAGTATTTGAGAAGTATTTGTCACCACAGATCTCAGACTTTTGGACCGTACTGTACATGCAAGAAACACAAGGTCTACATTCCTGAAATCTGAAGTTTGAAACATCTGTTTGTCTGTAGACCAGTGGTGACCGTGGAGTCATTCTTCTTCTCTGGTTCTTCAGGTGACAGTAACACAGTAGAAGACCTTGTTGTCTGTTGTGCTCTCTCTGAGGTCCTTCGTCGTGGGGTTTAATATAAAGCGAGCGAGGGTGAGATTTGGAGATCGTGGAGGAGGGCAAAGGCTCGGGAGGGAAGATGAAAGACAGGGAGAGAATGAAATGAAAGAGTACGGAGGGAACAGATGAGAGAGGAGCCCAGGTGGTCTGTTCTCCTCTGAATAGCTCCAGGATTCCACTCCTGTGTTTCTCCTTGCCAATGTGCTTCTTTTTAATCTTTATTCTGTTGCCATCTTTCCTTCCAAGGTTCTTCAAAGTAATTGTTCATTTATTTTTAAGTGGTAGTGGTCTTCTTTGTTTTGGGCACTTGTAGCACAATGCTCCATCTGAGCTTGAGGGACAAGAAGAAAGGAGCGGACACATGCCACATAGAATGACCTATGTTTACTGCTTGTGTCCAAAATCAGTCCGTCTTCACTGGTCGTTTAATTAAATAATGTTGTTGATAATAACAGATAATTTGATGATCAGATAAGAAGTATTTAGATGGATTTCTCTCCTCTTTCTCTGTCAGCATTCTCGTCTCCCCTAAATGAGTGGACCCACCCAAGAAAATGTTGTCCAGAAACCAGAAGCTTCTAAATGCGTTTTAGATGTTCATTGTTAATAAATGATAATGTGATAAATATTACAGCCATAATTGGCCCAGATTTGAAGTCCTAAATAATACGTAAGCAAACAGATACATGGCCACAATCATAGATATTTGATAACGAGAAGAAAAACAAACGGCAGCTAAAAGAATCTTCAAAATAATTGAATGCATAAACAAGACACTATTGATAAAGTTTTTACTATGAGTCTGTTGTCATCATTCACATATTGACATTAATGAACCAGCACGAATCAGAAGGGAGACTTACACAACGATTCAGGCTTTTAAAAGACAATTTAATCGGCTGTGATAATTGAGGCCCGGAGGAGAATTTTGTCCTCTGTGTTCCTCAGGATATTAATCGTGTAACCAGAATTACACAGTGTTTAGTCATGTAATCTGTCTCAAAGTGATTGCTCTCTGTTTGAACATACCCTCCATGCCCGCTCTGCAGACAGCCGCTACGCAACGATGCGAAAAATACATCTGTGTCTTTGTGCTTTCGCTATTCTGTCCGTTTTGTAAACCATATTGTCATGATTTTGAACTGAGAAAAACTAGTTCTGAATGATTTATGAGCTTTCCTGTAGCTCAACCAAGGTCATGGGTTCGAGTAGTAGAGGAGAAACTGCCAAAGCATAGAGTGAAGGTTAATGTAAGGAGCTTGGTTACTTTATTTGTGTCTGGAACCCTCACTGTTTTTAAGTGATGTAAATGATCAATAGCTAGAGAGTGGTTTCTAATTGATTGCTGTGAGAGCAGTGTTACTCAACCAGAGGCCTGGGGCCCACATGGGGTCCTCAACAAACTTTCAAGGGACCCTCAAGATGGCATAAAATGATTTAAAACAAGATAAAATAAGCATTAAAATGAGATAAAATGATGAAAATATTTCAAAATATTTCTTAGAATATTTTTATTTTTGAACCGATATACATACATACTTGTTATGCCAAGGTCTAGAGTATTTTATTGGGTAGAAATTATGAGTGGGAGGGGCTTCAGATATTGTTGTGGACAATGGAGGTGTCAAAATATTTGAGATCTTCTGTGTTAGATCATCAACTTCAAGCCAATATAAAAATCAGATTTGACTCTATTTGCTTTTGTTTTTAATGTTTCTGCATTTATTGTGATTCATTGAACATTATTAGATTTTGTTATTGTTTTGACAGGAGCATTGATCAAGATGGGCCTCGTTCGTGTGCTACAATGCAGCAGCCGTAGACAGCGGCGCGTTACGAACATTTTAGTCATAGCTGATCCCTGATCAGAGGAAAGATGATGTTAGTGTATCAGTATTCATCTCACCCTCACATGTCGTCACAAGAAAGGGCTGTTTGATCACTTTTATTATCCATCACACTGGGAGAGCAATGTTACCTCATTCAATCGAGATGATGAAGGTCCACGCGTCTCCTCTTCTTCCTCCAGCGTTTCTGAGATGCCCTTTCTTGTGGCCACATCAGTTTTTTTAAGCATTTGCTGTAATCCACTGAAACTGTTTCATCAGACAGATGATAATCTCACACATTAACATTCGAAACACAGCACAGAGTCCCTAAACTAGCAGAACACACGTGTCCACAGATTCATTAACTTTGCATTTGGATTACAAGGTTGTGTGAGGAACGAAAAGCAACATGGCGTGATCTTGTCAGGAAGTCAACATTTGTGCTCCATGAGTAGATTCTAGCTTTAGAATTAAAGACAACACTGGTGTATTTTTATAAGTTACAATTATGTTTATAGTGCAAATTGGGGCCAAGTCTTCTTTTGACATGTGAAGAATTTAACTAAAAATATACATTTACACATATACACACTACCGGTCAAAAGTTTAGGCTTTTTGACTGAAATATTTACTGACTGAAATTTTACAAACCTTTTGAAGGCGTTCGCTTAAATGATTTTTTTTTGTACACAGAAATAGGATTGTGCCAACATACTAATATTTTATTTTAAAGCTAACATTTTATTTTGAGGAAATTCTTGCCAACGGATGACTACTTTGAAGATGCTAAAATATAACACAGTGTGATTTATTTTGAATTTGTAGCTTGACAAACAGCAGCTTAAAAGTGGCTTTCCCAGCACTGACACATTGAACCTGCTGTAGGAGTGCTTTGCTCTCTGATTGATGAGGTTCTGCTGGGGTTCTCTGATCTATGTTGATCTGTTGATTCTATTCTTAGGCACAATGCCAGAGAATTCGATCACATCCTGCTTTCCTTGGATTTCTTCACCTCTGCCCATCTCATTCTGTACTGGTGTAACAGGGCATATGGTCCGAGGGCAATTAAAACCCTGATCTGAGAGACAGCCTGGGGCAGAGCTGAGGAGAGTCCATGTCATAAAGGTTTCTGACTGAGGTGTGGAAGATTTGATTGGCTGAGACTTGATAAGACGACATTAGAGAGTTGTTTTGTTGTGAAGTGTGCGAGACATTTTGAGCTCGGTTTAAGATATTGCTGAGATCTCTTTTGACGCTGCCGCAATCTGACACGTCTCTAGAGTCTTTTTCTCATGAGAAATATCTGAGAAGCAGAATATCTGGAAAATGTCATGAGAATGATCACAATTACTTATTTTAATCTGTGTTTTTTCAACTGCACTCTTGTGTTTTTTTTCAACTGCACTGCTGAATTGAAAACATTGTGTTCAGTCACATAAAACATACAGACATGCTGTGATATTGACCAACAGTAACAGAGTCAAGATGATGACAGTGATAAAATGAATGCACATTTAATTGTGTGCAATAACGTTCTGTATTTAAAATCTAAATCTTTGAATTAAATACATTGTTAGACTCTTTAGGAAACAAACAGAGTGTCAGAATAAGTCTTTTAGGCTGATTCCAGAAATGATGAGTTAGTTTGCATGGAGATTGGGTTGTTTCCACTCCGCAGATGATGAATTGAGATATTCATCAGATATTTAATATGCATTGAGATATTAAAACATGTCTTGTCTTGTAACACAGCAGCATTCATTTACATCCAGTCGCTGCCAATAACCAGCCTATGCCAGTTTAAAATAATTGCTTGGCTGATGTGTCTGCGATTCGCTAGCAAAGTAGATTTCGGTTCATGTGAGGTTATGAAATTATGCTTTCTTAAGACAATAATTCATTGTTTTTTTTACATGCAGTTTGAAGTGTAAAATTTAGCATAACGTTTATGCTCCTTTTCGAATGTGTTAATAGAATATTTGCAAGTGGAAATTTTGTTTCTTTTTGGCAAGTTGTTCCAGTAATAACTGTAAATGCACTTTTTACAGTTGATTCACAATTATTATTGCTTTTATTTAGGTTACGATCTTAGCAAGACATTATTAGACAGAATCTAGTTTGTTCTTGGTTTTGCAATATAGGTCCCAAACTTCACTTTATAAGCTTAAGTTGAAACAATAATGAACTCTACTGAAGTTCTCAGCTATTTAATGTGCTGTTTATTTAATTAACGCTAGTAAATGAGAAACTTTAGCGCAGGCATGAGGGAAATTGTGAACAAACAGTGAAGTATGTTGAACGGTTCTCTTTGCTTTCAAAGTTTCCTTTTGGGAAAGACGGAACCACTGTATACAAATCTTGCAGAGTTTTCCCAGCTCAGTTTAATCTCTGTCGATTTTTAGAGTTGCATCTGCGCACCTGCGTCTCTGTCTGCACCTGTCTGTGGTTACTCAGGTTCGTTGCTATGACAAACAACTTTACAAATACGACTAGCTCAGTTGGTCCAATAACTTTCAAATGACTTTTAAAGAAATCCCCCTGCCGGCCACCCACCATCAGTTCTTTAATGAATTATTTTCCTCCTGTGTGTGCAGAGCGAGTCCCTGAAGTCTATTGATAGCTGATGGCAACAGAGATTTTCATTAAACCCTTATTAGCATTGACCGTACAGTACAGGTTGGGTGGCTCTTCTCGTGGACCGTTCTGCTGACTTGAGGGATGGCTGAAGGCTCGCGGCTCTCTGAATTCACTTTATTGATGTCTAACGAGGACGTTGCACAGCGCTGGCAGGGTTTAAGTATTCATATTTTCTGAAACACTGATGGTTGTGTCAGATATGGCAGAATGGTGTCTTTTGTTAACAGTGGATAGACTTTGTTTTGAGCTGGTTTACAGAATACGGCTGTTTTCTCAACTTTGTTTTTTTTCACTCCTGTTGAAAACAAATTTACACTCTCTCAGTACTTTGTTTAATTTAATTAGTCTAATAACAACAGTGGGCAAAGATGCATTACAAGAAAATTCAGCCATTTTTTAATTTGTTTTGACATTTGTGGAAATGTCATTACCATTTTCACAACCTCTTTATTTATTATTTGTAGGGAAAGTTACGATTTAATAGCTGTGGCATCTATTATTTATGTACCCAAAATACACACAAATAAATCATATTGTACTTGTAACCAAATACACTGATTTATGAAAAAAATCTCACTCTCGGTTTGGGTGATGAAGGTAAAATAATAAGTCTATACTTAAATTATTCAAAAAGAAGCAAAAATAAATGAGAAATCTGTTAGTTTACCTTCAAATACATGCGGGGACATAAAAAGGCATGACCGTGACCCACAGACTCTTCTCCTGCAGGAATTAATAATTTAGGAACTCTTTCACTGCTGATATTCTTCCTTCTTCCAGATATGTGGATGATGTCATCTCCAGAATTGGACGAATGTTTCCTGATATGTCCATCGAGCTCTTCCGCCCCAACGGGACATCAGCAGTTCTCCTGGTGAGACGCTAAACACCCACACACACACACAAACACCCACACACACACACAAACATCTCACACACACACACACACACATACACACACGTTTGGTGTGTTCTGCTACATTATGGGTGTTTAAGATGTTGAAAATTATGATGTTATAAGTATTTGAAGTGTGACTATTTAGGCATGATATAAGAAAAAAAAATTAAAGCTATCTGTAAAAAACAAACAAAAATCAGTTAAGCAAGTACATAACAGATCAGTAATCTTTGCTCTGATTCACAACGGTGGGTTTATATCGTTTGGGTCCACTTTTGCGGGAAATGTCGGTTTGGCTTTATTTGATTTCAACACGTGTAAAGAAAAGCACGTAAAGAAACATGCAATTTTATGTTTCAAACGGGGATGGCGACAGAGAGACAAAAGTTACAAATTGCAGCATTAAACGTAATGAAGTATTTAGTCTCAGTGGAACTGTAGTGAAGTACAAATTTACATTTCCAGTTGTAATCAAGACGGAGGAAGTCACAAAGTTTCCTGTCTGTCAGCGTGTGTATGAAGAACTGGATGACCTTGTGCTCTGACAGCAGTCTCTCTGTTCACTGCTCTGTCAGTCTCCTTCAGATTTGTGCCTGACAGCATCCCAGAGGAGCTGGACTGTTGACTCTGAGGAGCTGCTGCACACTTTCAGAGTTTCTGTAGGGTTTGTGCATGATGTTGGAAATGCAGACAGACAGAAACATGTGTCCATTGTTACTGCTAAGCTCACTGTCTGGCTGATCCACTTCCTGGGATCCTGCAAGCTGCACGATGTTATTGTCTTTCATTAGCAATAGCAAATGGCTAGTTTTGGTTTATTGAGTATGTATGTTAATTAGGCTCTGGATAATGCTGCTAAACAGCTGAATCAAAAGTTTGATTTAATATTCCACCAATGAAAGGTTGTGGAATGTCAGCATATCAGCACACTCGCATTTGTCACGTTCACTAGAAATACTTCACCCCTACCAAGAAAATGTTTTATAGCCTTTTGGTGTGATTTATCACTTTTTGAGATGACGTTCTATTGATCGAGACCTACACGTCTTCAGTTAGGTCATTCACAACAGATCCCCCCTCCCCTTCTGACACTTCTCTACTGTCATCACGTCTTTTGGCATCACTGACTGAGAGGAAAGATAGACTGGGGGATCTTGGCCGCCGAGCCAGGAAGACTACGCATGCCCCTTCCCCAGCAGTGGGAGTTCACTGGTTCACACCCATAGGGCATGCGCTTCCAGATGGCCTAGTTGGCAGGCTGAAGTGATCCGTCACTGGGGGGGTGGCGGCTTCATTGCCAGGCCCTTCTCTGAACACACACTACTCACGCTTCTGGACAAATCTTGAAACATGAATGTTTTCTTCTTATTCTAATGGACGGTTTGTGCCTGTTTTTTTTTTATTTGTTAAAGGCTGTAGATTTGTTTAACATTTAATTGCTTTGTAGCACCTTGGTTGGATGAATCCTCCAGTTTGGGTTCTTCTCTGTCCTCTGTAGTGATTCAAATGTCAGTGAACAAGGGGGAGAGTAAAAAAACACCTCTGCTTTTCCCAGCAAGAAACGGCTGTCTTCAGCACCACCGCAGCATCGCATTAAAAACCAGTTTGTAAACAGGCACGTCTGTGTGGAGTGAGGCAGCAGTGCTGGACGATTGCAGTTAGGAAATGTTAATTATCCTGCACTCCGCCCGCTTTCCATGGCCCTGTAATACTGAACGCTTAACCTCTATAACTGTTATTAAATCTGCAATCCGTTTTTGGGGTTAAGAATAAACAAAAATCAGTTATTAAGCAAGTGCGTAACAGACCAGTGATCAGCACAATATCCACAATTCACGAGTTAAAAATGATGATTGGCTTCATTTGACTGCAACATACATAAAGAAAAGTTTGTAAAGTAACCTGC
The DNA here is from genome assembly GCA_036877575.1 of Botia almorhae. Lineage (NCBI taxonomy): Eukaryota > Metazoa > Chordata > Actinopteri > Cypriniformes > Botiidae > Botia > Botia almorhae. The sequence goes on along the minus strand of JAZGTJ010006795.1, from coordinate 979 downwards.
AATTTGTGTTTCAGCCAGAGATGGCGACAGAGAGGCAAAAGTTACGGATTGCAGCTTTAACTATATGCAGAAGTATGTGTGATTTGTAATCCAGGGCGGTGCAGAAATGCATTTTTAGATGTAAAAACTGACTTTTAAATGTGCTGCCACAAACTGGAGCTTGTCACTCATGCAGCAGTCCGGATCAAAGCGATGCGAGCTCACAGCATCCCACAGGAAACTGCCTGATTTACAGATGTAGAGCGAGTATGGAAATGAAAGCTTTTACAGACGTTGGCTGGGAATCGCACATTTCTTTAACAGAGTTCAGTGACATGTATCATTATTTGAAGCCTGTGAACCAGTAGTGATTTTGAGTAGGTACAGTAGTGATTTTGAGTAGGTACAGTAGTGATTTTAAGTAGGTACAGTAGTGATTTTGAGAAAGTCTGCAGGCTTTTGACTCGTGTCACACATATTCTGAATCCCTGTGTCTCTATTGGCCACTAGTTCTTCTTTTTTTTAAATTGTATGCTGGATTCGCAGGAATACTTAATTTTGATTGGTCAATACTTTATTCTGATTGGCCAGTATGTTGTGATTGATTAATTGCTGTAATCGCCTGTCAGATGTTTTGTATAGTGATCACTAAATTGTTTTTATATCTCAGTGCTGTTTGTGTCTTAAATAAATTAACACTTTGTCTGTTTAATTAATAATTTGGCAAGTAGCCATGTAAAAATCATGATAATGAACAGTCAAGTCATTATCACACTTAAAAATCATGATAATGAACCGTCAAAGGGTCGTTATCACACAACAAACCTCTGCCTCAGTTCAGTTTGCTATGCACATTATCTTTTACTTACTCTTGGCTTTGACACTTTTTCTAGATAAATTTAGCATAAAAAATGGGAAGTGTTTAAAGCAGCATTCTGTATCTCTTGCTTGCTCGATCTTTCCATCCTGTCTTACTGGTTTGTTGTGTCTGGTTTGGTCA